>JAJIBD010001779.1:182500-291681 GCA_021461705.1 Cryptotis parvus | reverse complement strand
CGCGAGTCCCGCGCACGCCTCCGCGTCGCGGCCTCCAGGGACTCTGCAGGGACGCAGGGAGGCAGCCGCGGTGAGGGTGCCCCGCTGGGACACGGCGGGGAGCAGCTGTGGGCCCGGCGGGAGGTGGGGTGCGGCGGGGGATGCCGAGGCCCCCGGGTGGCCCTACGGAGCCCGTGGAAGGGGGTAACTCGGCCCGTGGAGCCGGCGCTGATCCCGTCCCTTTCCAGCGTTGCTGTTTAAAGGGAGGGAGACGGGAGAGAAAGCCGGTGGATCTGGGAGGTGCGGAGTGAACCCGACTCTGCTCTGGATGAGCGCGCGAGCGGGGGAGAAGCGCGCTCGTCGTGGCCAGCGGCCGTGGAGCTGGTGGGAGCCTCGCGTACCGGCAGGACCAGCCCGAGCGCCCGCGGGAACCTGGGCTCAGCGCCGAGGTTCTCACCCCTGCGACCCGGCACGGCGGGATTTCGGGGGCTCGAGCCTGGGGCGGCCGTTGCTGGTGTTGGAGGTGGGGCCCCCGAGGGCCATTGGCTGTTTTGCCCGGGACCAAAGTGATAGCGCAGATGGCCCCTTGGCGTGAGAGCGCTAGCGTTTCCCCTTTGGTCACCCCAAGCCCCCAGGACGAGCCTGCATTTCCCGGGGTGGAGGTGGCCCTTTCCCTGCTGGCCGGAAAAGGCCCCTCAGCCCTCTCAGGAGTCAGAGCCTTAAAGATACCGGGTGAAGCGTGGGCTGGGGGCGGGGGTGGCTGGGGTCAGAGGGCATGGGGGTGCTGGGGTTAGAGGGCATCCGCAGTGATGGAGGGTTTGGTGTCAGCGCGGTTTGGTGTCAGCGGGGCGCCTGCTCTGCTGGGTCCATTCAGGGGGCCACCAGCGGGGTGGGGAGTCCTGGTACTTTCGCGCTCTCCCCAGGGGTTTGCTGCTCTGATGGCCGGTACTGACCGACGCCTACCTACCTCCCCCAACGCCTCTGTGCGTAAGTTTTGGGGGCAACCAGTTGTGGGAAACTGGCACCCCAGGGTTTTTTTCCCTTTTGGCTTTGGTGAGCACCATACCCCGCGGTTTTCCGGCTCACTCCTGGCTGTGCTCCCCCAGTGGCTCTGGCAGACCCTGGTGGGGTGCACAGGGATCAGGCCCTGGTTATGGGTGTGCGAAGCGCCTCCCCTCCGGGGGGGGGCCCCCTGAAGGTGCAGTTTGCCGCGTTGGCTGCTAATCCTGGTACAGGACAGTGAGTATGGACCTCAGCGGCTAGCGCAACAACTCTTCTGCGTCAGGCAGAATCCACAGATCGTGGCCCAGGATGGGGCGGAGTGGGGGCGGCTGCACTTTCCCTTTGGGATTCAGAGCCAGGGAAGATCCAGGTCCCCAGCCGGCGTGTAGAGGGGCCCAGAGCCCCTGGAAGGGCAGACAGCAGGGGCCGTCCTGGAATCCCACTTGCTGGGCCTTGTCAGGGCCCCTGCAGTGCGTCCCACCCAAACCCGACGCGTGGGGGTCGCTTCTGCAAGGCACCTTCCTGCCCGCGGGAGTATTTAACGCTCCCCACCATTTCTGAGTCTCAATTATGCACCCGGGAGAATTCCTCCCGGGCTTGAAAGGGATTAGCCAGATCCCAAAACGTGGTTAAGTGGCCCAGGGCGAAAGCCCTCAACAAGAGGCAAATTTAGAGGCAAACTTAACTGAAACCCCAACCCCCTCCCCCCTTCCAGCCTAGCCCGGGTGTCTATGTGGGATCACCGATACCACCTTCTTGGGCGCGACTAGGTCTCCAAGCGGGAAGGGAGCTGGGCTGGTAGCACCACGTGGGGTTTGAAGATAGGCAGACGTGATAGGGTAGTGGTGAAAGGGCCCGGCGTGGGATACAGGCTTAGATACCCCAGCGAGCAGGGCCGCACCCAACACACTTTTCAGTGCACGCACGCCTGGCCCCCTAGGCCCACTCGCTCCCACCTTCTGGTTGCCCCGTGCTGGGAGAAGGTGGTCTCCGCGACAGTGCTGGGAGAGGGTGGTCTCCGCAACATAGCCAAGAACAAACCTGCAGTACCTGGGCGGAGTCTCCTGGGTGTCCGGGAGCCCTCAGAGAAGATTTTGACCAGAATCCCTTCCCTCCCAAAAGGCTAGAAGCCAGGTGATCACTACAAAATGACCCCTCGGCTCTACTCGGAATCGGGGAGGTGGGGCCCCACACCTCCCGCGGTTCCTGTGTATCGGTCATCTGAGACTGGCCCGGAGCGCTTGTTTTTGGGGCATAAAATCGTGAGCAAGAGTTCCAGAGGGTGAAGACCAGCCTTGCATGTCCGGTGGAGGGAAGGGACCCTGTCTTATGACTAACCCTGGCCCCTCCATTCCAGGACGTTACCCAGAAACGGCCGTTTCCCTACTGCCAGGAACAAATCAACCACGAGGTAAAACGGGGGGTAGGTGGGTGGGGTGGGGTGGGGAATGGGGCGCGCTGCGGCCCAAAGATTCTCGCCCCACCTCCTTTGTGGGTCCTGCTCCGCGCGCTTGAGCGCACCCCCAACTCGCGCCAGCCCGCCTCGGCCTCCTCCCCCCCCCCGTTAGAAATTTTCCATTAGGAAAGTGATCTGGAAGAAATTGAGGCCCCAAGAGGAAGGAGGCGGCCCCAGAGGCCCCACATCTGCTGGGATTTTCCGCTTCACATACTCCCGCAACTGTTTTCGCGCTGCGTCAGGCGCCTACCTGTGGGCCAGCCCCCGCAGAAGCCGCTGTTGCCGGAGACCCAGGGAGAGAGCCCTGGAATAACCCGTCATGGGCCCCCAGGCTGCCGCAGTGGCCTTCAGTGAAGGGTCAGACACTTTGTCGATAAGGAATGGGAGAGTTCTTAGGGTTGGAAACTCCGCTTTGGAGGTTTTTTTTTTTTCTTTTTGGGTCACACCCGGCAATGCTCAGGGGTTTCTCCTGGCTCTGCACTCAGGAATTACTCCTGGCGGTGCTTGGGGGACCATATGGGATGCCGGGGATCGAATCTGGGCCGGTATGGGCCGGCTGCGTGCAAGGCAAACGCCCTACCCGCTGGGCTATGGCTCCGGCCCCAGCTTTGGAGCTTTTAGGTTTTAATTTGGGGGACTTGGGGTCACACTTGGGTGCGTGTAGGGAGAGGTGCCGACCAGGGTGGGCCTAACCCCTGCGTGTACGCTCCAGCTGATCTGCCTGCGGGGGCTGGGACCCAGGGCTCAGTGTTTTAAGAACTCCAGCGACTGGTACACTCTCTGGCAAAGGAAAACAGAATGACGAGCTTTATTGTAACCCGTGGGTTTGCAAACGTTTTTCTATACCCGCTCTCAGCGACGCAATCTCGTTTGCCACTTTGCTTCGCTTATGCTAAAAGTGAGTGTAGAAATTTTTGGGGAGATGCGAGTGTCTGAGCTAATTTAAGAAGACTAGAAAATCCAAGCGTTTCCTCTTATAAACTCTGAGGAGACACCACCAGCTTGGTTGGGGGTGAGGTGGGGTCAAGGCTACTCCCGGGAAGGAGCAGACAATAATTAAAAATTACCACTGGCCGTTTAAAAGCAATTACCAGCATCCCGTGCAATTTCAGGCAGGCAGGATCCATCCCATGGCAATGGGGGGGTGGGGGGTGGGGTGTCGACTCCTTCTGCAACCAGAGAGGGAGACAAAGCTTTGTGTTACTTTCTTACTTTCTTCTTTTTTGGTTTTGTTTGGGCTAAGTGCTTTCACCGCGAAGCTCTTCGGCTGCACAAAGTATTTGCTTTGAGCTGGTGGGTCCTGGACCTCTTTGCTAATCTGGGTTGTTTTCCTTTTGGGGTACACTGTCAGAACTGGGGGTAATAAGAGACGGGGTCCCAGTGGGTCCCCAACAAATGTCGAGGTTCAGCAGGTTCCCAGCCCCCATCCCCGCACACACACGGACAAAGGAACAAGACCACAGCCTTGAAAGTCTACAGCTCTTTCCTTCAATCTTTCTCCACTCCCTCACTCCACAAGCACCTTATGGAATCTGCTCCCAGCTCCCAGCCTGCTCCAGGCTGATTTGGATATCGCACCCCTTCTGGGGGAAGGGGCCCAGGTCACGGCCAAGCCAAGGGGTGCTGCCAGCCCAGGGAGCTTTGTTTTCGCTTCCGTCCTCAGGCAAGCATTTAGGGGAAGAGTAACAGTTCGTGCCACTGGTAATTAATGATGGTGATTAGCAAAGTCTCCAGCGAGGGCCTGTGATTTGGGCAAATGCGTCTCTACGGATTATTTGGGGGTGGGTTAGGAGAGGGTCGCCTGCCCGCTCATGCCCCCTTCCCAGGCTCCGAGAGCGAACCCGGGCGCACTCTCTACCCTGCGTGGGCTCAGGGATTTAGACCAGCCCTTTCCAATGCACACACGCACTCAACCAGCTCCCACCCCTTAAGCGGAGCGCTGGCGGCGGCACCTGTCCTTTGCCCCAGCTCACGCCCCCAACCCCCGACTCAGCAATCTGGGTTGAGGGGGTTCCGGCGGCAGCGGCACCTCCCTCCCCCCACTCCCACCCTCACATCCCGCGGTCAGGGACCAGGGTACACCCAGAGCTCACCCCTTCGGCCGAGTGGAGTTTCCCTAGAGGAGCCCGCGCTGCCCGGCTGCTTTAATGGCAATGGCACCTCGACACGCAGAGGACACGCAGCCCCCTCCGCGGGTCCCCAAAAGACTCATTTCTCTCCCCGGATGGCTGCAGGGAACTCTTGCTGGAGGAGCTGCAGCGGGCTTTCAAAGTCTGGTGCCCACAGACCGGGGTTCTATCAGTCACACCCCACCTGGTAACCCGAAAACAGACGAATTCATTCAGGTCTGCGCTGAAGCCGCCTCTCAAAATATATCAGCCTCCAAGTTTCATTTAAAAGCACAGAATGGGGGCTGGAGCGACAGTTACAGCAGGGAGGGTGTTTGCCTGGCAAAACACCCTCCCTGTTTTGACCCGAGTTCGATCCTCGGCATTCCACAAGCTACCCCCCCCACACACACACACCATTACCCCACCAGGAGTAATTCCCCGAGTGCAGAGCCAGGAGTAAACCCTGAGCAATGCCGGGTGAGACACAAAGAAAAAACTCAAACCTGCCCACTAGAATCAAGGATTTCTGCACATTCAAGAACACACACATAGGGGTTCAGCTCCCGTTTCCCCGCAGCAGGTCCTAATTGTAAGAATCTCCCTTAGCAGACGACTGACGCTAATATACGCAACTACAGGATTTTCAAGTCACAAACTCATTTCTTTTAATGAGCCTAAAGGGGTTCTTGGCAAAGCCGGGTAATTCCCAGGCCATCTCCTCCCCAATCTAAACATAATCTTACAAAGGGGTTGGCTAATTTCGCCGAGATTTGGTAGAGAAAATCGCCTAGAATTGGTAGAGAAAATTAATAATAAAAAAAAGCCGGCTGGGGCCGGAGCGATAGCCTAGCGGGTAGGGCGTTTGCTTTGCACGCAGCCGGCCTGTGCCGGCCTGGGTTCTATCCCCGGCATCCCATATGGTCCCTCGAGCACCGCCAGGAGTAATTCCTGAGTGCAGAGCCAGGAGTAACCCCTGAGCATTGCTGGGTGTAACCCAAAAAGCAAAAAAAAAAAAAAAAAAAAAAAAAAAAGCCGGCTGGAAGCCTGCTTCGGGCACGCGGGGCCACGCAACCTCGTGGCGCGGGCGCCTTCCCGCTTCTCCTGATTTCATTTTCGATGTTTTTCTTTCTTTTCATTTCCCCCTCCTAAAGGCCGGCGTGGAAGGCGGCTTTGCTGAGAGGTGCGTGCGCCCAGGACAGACGCAGGGGATGCCCGGCACCCGCGCGCGAACCCGACTTCAACCTGCTGGCGGCGAGAGGGACTCGCAGCCCACCTGGCCGCGCACTGGGGGTCCCTCTCCCCCGGCCCGCCAGAAGCCCGGCCTCGGCAGCGGCGGGCGACCGGCGCTGCGACCGGAGAGGGGCCGGCAGTCACCGACCGGCCGGCGCTCGCTAGACGCGGGCCTCGTCGTTCCGCACCGGGGCTCGAGGCTGCGACGCTGGAGCCGCGTCACTGCAGCCGGGCTCGGTCCGGCCGTGCCGCCTTTCTCGCCGCAGCCTTGGATCGGGTTCAGACAGGTCGCGGGGGCAGGTGGGCGGAAGGGGCCGCCGGGATAACGCTGAGCCCGGAGGCTTCGCTGGGCACCCGGATCCCGGCGCGGTGGGGGAGGGGGGCGGCGCGCACAGGCGTGCGGAGCGCCCCGACAGCGCTTGTAGCATCCCGGAGCGGGGGCGGTGTTCAGCGGCTGGGGGCGCCCCAGGGAGCTCCGGGACCCGGTTGCTTAGCAGGGGCGCGGGCACTAGAGACCCCAGCACCGAGCACGTGCGCGCTGCTGTGCGTGACGCTCCTGCGCCTAGTGCGGGTCTCTCGCCTCCACGCCCCACCCGCTCTTCTCTGTCTTGGGACCGCAGCCCCGGTTCTTTCAGCTGGGGAAGGCGGGTGCAGAGGGGATCTGGGAGCCGCCGGGGGGGGGGGGGCGGGGAGGCGGGCGGTGCACGTGGACGGAGGCCCGAGAGTTGCGAATCGGTTGGCAAATGTTTTCTTTGGGCCTTGGTTTTGGGGCCACACCTGGCAGTGCCCAAGGGCCCGGGAATCGGAGTCGGGGGATCGCGGGCAAGGCAGGTGCCCAACCCGCTGCAGGTCGCGCCAGCCCCACACAGCGTGTTTTCGTCTTGGCTTCGGCAAAGCATCCTGCGTGGTCCTCGGCTCGCGCACACGCACGTTCACATCCCGACCCAGGCGAAAGCTGCTCTTTCTCCTGAAGCGGACCAGGTGTGGTCTGAGATGGAGATCGAGAAAAAGAAGGTCCATCCCCAAGCCCCGCCTCCCTCGCCCCCTTTTAATTGCCCCTAAGTAGAATTCCTTTTAGGTGCCAGAGCAATAAACACCCCGAAGGAAGGGCTAGAATAGAGCAAATGTTCCTGTAAAACCAACGACTTAAAACGACCGCTTTCCCCTAGCTTAGAATATTTCTCCTGGCGGGATAGGTTAGGGTACTTTAAACTTTGCGCTGGTTAACTCTCCTCCTCCTCCTCCTCCTCCTCTCTCCTCCTCCTCCTCCTCCTCCTCCTCCCTCCCTCCTCCTCCCTTTCCCCTTCCCCTCCTCCTTCCCCTCCCTCTTCCCCTCCCCTTTCCCCTCCCTTTCCCTCCCCTTTCCCTTCTCCTTCCCCTTCTCCTTCTCCACCTTCTGCATCCACCCTGTTTGCTCACTGCATCCTGCCTGCGGCCAACTGCCTTCCCTTAATGTGTCCTGGAATTCCTGTTACTGCTGCAGCTTTCCCAGAGGCTTCGAAGCACAGATTTGCACTTTCAGGCAAACTTTTTCATCTGTTTCCTCTGCCTGGGAGGGGTGGAAGTGTTGAAGGCTCCATGGAGGGTTGCTGGAATTCCCTGACTGGAGAGATACAGCGAGGAGCCGTTTCCCTTACCCATGGTGGACCCAGGTTTGATTCAGGCATTGCATATGGCCCCCTGAGCACTGCCCAGTCAGGAGTGACTGAGTGCAGAGCCAGGAGGAACCCCTGAGCTCCTCCATGTGTGGCCCCCAAACAAAAACAAAACAAAACAAAACAAAACAAAAAAGAGTTCCCCAAGGTTCAAGTCAATTCAAGTCATTTATTGGCAGTGTGGGGGGGGGTGTGGAAACCTTGTTTCAGTCATACATTTAATTCTGGACAGTGGCTACCCACAGTAGCCAGTGTCTCAGCGAGGCAAGGGGGCACAGGAAGGGTTGTGGGGAGCTAGCCTCTGGGCCAGTAGGGGCAGGCCAGCAGGGACAGGGTGGTAGAGATGAGCCCAGCAGGAGGAAGGCAGGGTAGGGGATCAGAGGGAAGCCCCCAGGGATCCTGTTGCACGGGGTAGAGGCTCAAAGCTGCCTGCATCAAGGCAATCCCTCAAGCCCTTTCTAAACGCCTTTGGGACCAGGCAGCAGGTACAGAAGGTTCACCTGTGGGTTTGGTTTGCTCCTGCATGGGAGGAAAGGTGAGTTCCGGAGGGTTTGCTGTGCCTCAGTAAGTTTGGGAGTTTGGAGACCTCTGCGGCAGGTAATGGACCAGAAAACGCCTCGACGTTAAGCAACGCAGAGGCGGGTCATTGAAAGCAAAGTTAGCTTACTCACACTTTCTTTTAGCATGTGTGTGTGAGTGTGTGAGTGTGAGTGAGTGTGTGAGTGTGCATGTGTGTTTAGGGGAAACTGTCACCTCTGATGAAGGAAGGTTCACCTGCAGAAAGATCCTGCCTGACCTTTAAGAACAACCGGAAACTAACCCTTTACTTGAGGTTCTGCAATTGAGTTTTCTGAAAGCAATTCCAGAAATGTAAATTCTTGTTCATTATCTTGTGTAAACAGTTTAATTTCCAAGGGGCCTGTATGGAATCCAGAGAAGAGGGCTCTTCCAATCTTGGGCTTGCAGGCTCCTTTAAAACCCGAAAACCTGCAGCTGAGAGGAGAAAGAATCATTCAGATGCAGAGAAAATTCCTAGCTGGAAAACATGCGGCAACTAAAAGCGGCTCCAAGTGAAATTGGAAAATCTAACCTAGTGCAAAAAAAAGCCCTTTGAACATTGCTTGGCAGTGAGGGTCTTTCTGCTCCTGGTCGCCAAGCGCTGTGACTCTTCGCGGGCGTGAGCGGGTCTCAGCGAAAGTGGCTGACTACTGGCCCTTTCAGGAATCTGTGCTTTTAAGTTGCTTTTCTTTTCCTCTGCCTCCGAATCTGCTTCTCTCTGGCTACTCTCTGCAGTGGTTGTCAGGGCAACCTGGGGTCAGATTTCTCGGGAGTGTCTCTAAAAACATTATTCATAATTAAAAAGTGATTCATAGAAATCATCAGAAAAATTATGGCAAGTTATGTACCAACATGTTTTCAGGCCATGTGGAAAGAATAAAACCATTACAGTATAGTTGGGTAATAGTCTCCCGGCCACCCCCCACCCCCCCAGCGGTGCCAGCCTCCCCTGACGGTGCCAGGAGGACCCAGGTCATCTTCAGAGATGTGATCGCGGTCTGTGGGCCAGGGCCAGAGAAGAGCTGTCCAGGTATTTTCCATACTGCTCGACTTCATCTCCTGCAAGACTCCTTGCTTGGGAAGGGACAGTTCTCATAGCCATGGAGCTTTTGTTTTTATAGGGGAAATAAAGACTCTGGAAAACTACATGACACAAAAGACCGAACTTTAAGATCGTGGATCCAGCTGGTAGTAAGCCAGCCGGGCGTGGCAGAGGGGTTTGCCTTAGGATGGTGAAATTCCCAGGACAAACCATGCAGCCACCAAACTGCTCAGCAAGAGAGATGGGCGGGAAGCAAGCAAGGTCCAGGGGTTTGAGCTCTCCCAGGCCCTTTGCTGTATTTATGTGGGTCCCCCACCCCCCCGTGCTTCTGGAGGGAGCCGCAGGACAAGCTTGCAAGCTTGTCACTCAACAGCCGTCCCAGTCTGTTCTCAGTAATACCAGCACACTTTTGGAAAAAAATTGCATGATGCTCGCATCCCACTTTTTGTTTGTTTGTTTGTTTGTTTGTTTTCCTGCAAACTTCTTTTGGTATAAAATCTGGGCAGGGACCAGAGCAATAGCACAGCAGGTAGGGCATTTGCCTTGCATGCAGCCAACCCAGGTTCCATCTCCAGCATCCCATAAGGTCCCTGAGCACCGCCAGGAGTGATCCTGAGTGCAGAGCCAGGAGTAACCCCTGAGTAATGCCGGGTGTGACCCAAAAAGAAAAAAATTCTGGGCATTCTGCAGTGAAATGCTGGTGTTTAGTGGCTGGGACCAGCCAGCACAGCTTCTGATGGCACTGGTTTACCCGCACTCGCTCACTTCGGGCCACTGGTGGACCTGGGGCAACTTGTCAATTGCCAACCACGAATTGTGTTTGTTGTTTAGACCACACCTAGCAGTGCCGGTGGCTGCTGGGCTGGCTCACAGCTGAGCCGGGAGACCAGGAGGTGCCAATGATAGAACCAAGCACCGAGTCACTTCAAGCCCTCCCTGCCCCAGCCCCAGGACGGTTAATGAATTAAGCAACGCCAAACCAAAGCACTTGCTAAAAAATACTCCCACGTACCTGTACAAGAATACACGCAAGCTGGTCGCCCAGTGCCCGGAGGCAGTGTGGTGTGACTGTTGGATCCTTTTAGACTCCTCACACTCAGCTAAATCTTGGGCTTGGGGATGGAGTCATCTGTGGTGGGAAGGTGGGCTCGGGCGCAGGCGCACCTTGAGCGGCTGCATTTAAAGAAACACAGGGCTTCAAATCAGAGCTGTGCACAGCAAAGGCTTGTACGCGTGCTAGTACTCATTCCAGAAACATTCACGGGGTGGGCGCTGTGTGCCAGGTGCCCCTGCAGGCAATTCCTGTGATGGGAATGGGAGGGAGAGGGTTCCAGCCCAGGAGACATCGGCCCTGAAGGTCAAGACATCGTGACCTTGGGACAGCCACCTCCCTCTCTGCCTGTGTCTATCAGGGCTCAAGCCATGTCTGTAGCTTTGGAGGCACTCATTTTATGCCCCGTGGACATCTCTAAAACACAAAATGTCCAGTGTATTTGTGTGATGGCTAAGGGTAGAAGCACCTTTGTTGGTCGGTCCAGCTCTGGATTTTTCTTTCTGTGTTGCTTTCTGTACAATGGGCAACTCAGCTACCTCAAAAGATAATTGGGGGGCTGGAGGCGATAGCCCAGCGGGTAGGGCGTTTGCCTTGCACGCAGCCGGCCTGTGCCGGCCTGGGTGCAATCCCGGCATCCCATATGGTCCCCCGAGCACCTCCAGGAGTAATTCCTGAGTGCAGAGTCAGGAGACCCCCTGAGCATTGCCGGGTGTGACCCAAAAAAAGCAAAAAAGAAAAAAAGATAATTGTGAGGGTCTGGAATGATAGCACAGCGGGTAGGGCATTTGCCTTGCACGCGGCCAACCCGTTCCATCCCTGGCATCCCACTTGTTCCCCAGAGCACCACCAGGAGTAATTCCTGAGTGAAGAGCCAGGAATAATCCTCGAATGTCACCAGGTGTGACCCAAAAAGTAAAAAAAAAAAAGATGATTGGGAGTTTAAACTGAAAAAGCAAATGGCAAATATAATTAATTATTGTCTTCATTATAATGTGGACCATATTAGACTTAGGCCACATTAGGAATATTAATTTTATTTGATAGTATTGAGCTCTCTGAATTATCCCAGCTGGCTCTGTATTTATGAATCAAGTGAGTAATGGGTCTCATAGACATGTGTATACACGTGGAAAGATCTCTTTTTCTTTCCTTTCTTCGTTTTCAGGTCTCCCCAGCAGTCAGTGGCCGGGAAGCCCCTGCCAGCAATTTCCAGCCAATCAGGCAGAGGTGTTCAATGTCCCAGGATGCAGTTGTTGGGAACTCCCAGTCTCCTCAGATGGAACTTGGGGTCCCCAGGGCCACACTCGTCAAGGACTGGAGAGGTAGTACAGCACGTAGGGCACTTGCCTTGCATGTGGCTGACCCATATTTGATCCTCAGCACCTCTGTGTTCCCTTGGACATTTTCAGAAGTGACCCCTGAGCTGATAGTAACCCTGAGAACCTCCAGGTGTGGCCCAAAAAGACAAACACATCGATTGAAGCTTGGGGAACCGTGGACTAGTGGCAGGGACCAGACCAAACCAAGCACACCAAGGCATGTGCCTTAGCTCTTGTGCTGTCTCTGGCCCTATAGGTACCTTTTTCAATGAAAAGAGAGTCAAGATCATGAACATCGCGAATAGCATTGTGACAAATACCTTCCCCAGGACCGCTCCTGGCCCGATGGCTGCCATAGCTTCCTTGCAGCTATGGCCTGATTAAACTCCATTGTGACCTTAGCAAAGCCCAGTAGGAGGCGTGGCTTTATGCTGTGCCGCCTGGTGGCTTCTGCTGCGGCCTGATTGGGGATGCCTTTAGATGTGTGCAGCTGCGCCTGTGGCCCAGCAGGTTGCTCTGAGGGCAGTAGTTGCAGTCACGGCTTTGAAACTTCCTGGAGCACAACAACATGGTCATTAAGGGATTTGGCAGAGCAGCTTCCAGGCCGCCGCATTCCTGAGCTGACAGTGCCAGCGGCTGTCCTAGCTGGTGGCTTCCACGGCGTCTCTCCTCTCATCCTTCCAGCCATGTCGTAAGCTTTGAAGTCCTTCTATCCCATCTTCCCGTGTAGAGGGACTCGGCCATCTCTGTTACTGGTGACTAAATTCTCTCGGGAGTGCAAGGGGAAGTTAACCAAGACCATAAAAGTATACGTCTGGGGTTGCAATTGGGGAAATAAAGCAGTGAAAACTATGCAGCTGTTACGAGAAATGAAGTTAGGAAATGGATGGACATGGGGAGGATCGTGCTGAGTGAAATTAGTCAGAAGGAAAAGGACAGATATAGAATGACTGCATTTATTTGCAGGATAATATATATTATATATTATGCATTATACATTATATATTATATATTATATATTATATATTATATATTATATCAGAATATATATAATGATACCAATATCCAAGGCCAGGCAAAACATGGATCAGGAAGTCTTGTCAATAGGTGGAATCAACCGCAAGTGTGTGGGAGTCAGAGGTTAGGTAAGACAGAGAAGGGAACAGTGTGCTAATAATTGTTGGAAATGATAATACAGTATAGAACTGAGCATTGAATATGGCAAAGGGATATACATAATAAATTCTAAATGCATGTACTGCAAGCCACAATGTGTAAGAGAAGGAGAGGAGAGAGAGAGAGAGAGAGAGAGAGAGAGAGAGAGAGAGAGAGAGGGCAAAGTGCCTGCTTTAGAGGCAGGCTAGGGAGGGGGAGGGGCATTGGGGACATTGGTGGTGGGAAATGGGCACTGGTGGAGGGATGGGTGCTGGAACACTGTATGACTGAAACCCAAACATGAACATCTTTGTAACTGTATATCTCACGGTAGTATAATAAAATATTAAAAAAAAATAAAGCAGTGAAAACTACAAAGAGATTTATTTCTCAAAGTGTGGCTCGTAAGTATCTCTTACAGATAAGACTGCGTGAGCTTTCAATTTTCTTTTCTTTATTTGAGGGGTCTCTCAAATAGTGATCAGGAGACTCGGGGCATGCCCAGTGGCGCTTGGAGACCAGGCGGTGCTGGGCTAAGCCTAGGGGGCTTCCCCTCTCAAGCGTGTTGTACTCCTTTGGTTTGTTGTGGGGCCACACCAGCGGTGCTCAGGGCTTGCTTTAGACTCTGCACTCAGGAATCCCCCTGGCAGGACTCAGGGAACCCATGGGTGCTGGGGATTGAACCAGGTTGGCCAGCGCCCTCCTCACTGTATTATCTCCCCAGCCCTGGCATGTTCGTCTTTGAGCTGTCGCCCCATCTCTCAGATTACATCTGTCCCCTCACACCTTTGTTCCTCTGATAATATTTTGGCCAAGTAGGAATCACGTAAGGTGTGTGAGTGCATTCTGTGGTTTCCCACAAGGATAAGAGACTCTGTTCATGGTTTTTTTAGGCTGTATTTCCATGATGATCCTAACAGGACCATCATAGACCACATATACTGCACCCACTTACAAGGTTCAGTTCCATGGTTTTCATGCAACTACCACCTTAGTCAGTTTTAGAGTATTTTCATCCCCTCAGAAGGAAGCCCCTTGGGTCAGGGAGATGGCACAGGGGTAGGTGCTTACCTCGTATACAGTAGATCTTGGTCTGATCCCTGGCACCATAGATGGTGTCTGGAGCAGCACCAGGAGTGACCCCTGATCACAGAGCCAGGAGGGAGCCCTGGGCACTGCTAGGTGTGGCCCAAATTTCCCCCTATCCCCCAAAGAAGCCTCTTGACTAATTAACTGCCATTCTCCTGCTCAGACACCAGCCTTAGCAGCTGCTGATGTGCTTTCTGTTTACTTCTCTGTATTGAACCGTCGTGTGTATAGGAACAGAGGCCTGTGGCTGTAGAACTCTGCCTGTCGCACAATCCAGGGCTTCAAGAATTACAGAGCATCTTCCCTTCTCTGTTCCACCGTTATGGCTTGGCCATGTTGTGTTTATCCATTTTTCTGCTGATGAATATTTCCACCTTTGGCTACTATGAATGGTTGAATGATATTCTTCTGATTTTTAATTTGGCCATGTGGTGGGTTTTTTTTTCAAGTATTTAGTGAAGTTTATGACATGAAAATTTGGCTAACATATGTTAGACTTAGTGTTAAGAGGGAAGGATGGTAGTTATCACCCTTGAAGCAACCAGTGACCTTAGCACATATTAAAACTCTGACCAGGGGCAAGAGCAATAGCACAGGGGGTAGGGCATTGCCTTGCATGCAGTCGACCTGGGTTCGATCCCGGCATCCCATATGGCCCCCTGAGCACCTCCAGGAGTAATTCCTGAGTGCAGAGCCAGAAGTAACCCCTGAGCATTGCCAGGTGTTGCCCCCAAAACCAAAAAAAAATTAAAAATTCCAAAAAATAAAATTCTGCCCAAAGCTAGACTTAGAGTCTCCAGTGTCCCCGTGTCAACAGACCAGTCTGTGATGATGCGTCTGCACGTGGGGAAGATGAGCAGAGAAGCTGCACTCAGGAGTCGGTTCTGAATTCTG
Source organism: Cryptotis parvus (assembly GCA_021461705.1). NCBI lineage: Eukaryota > Metazoa > Chordata > Mammalia > Eulipotyphla > Soricidae > Cryptotis > Cryptotis parvus. The sequence goes on along the minus strand of JAJIBD010001779.1, from coordinate 277,137 downwards.
GCTGGACTATGTGGAAACCTAACTGCAGCCCAGAGCTTTTGCCATCTGGTATTTTTCCCATTAGAAGTCACCTACGAGGGTGCCAGAAATAGTCTCCCTAGGTGGTGGGATCCTGTAACTGACAGGAAGAATTCATCACTTCAGACTTATGGTGTGTCCTTCTACTCAACTCAAGGAAAGTGACACCCAGATTAAGGAAATACGTGAGAGCCCTGGGTGCCCCCTTGGACCTCCCCCGCCCCCTGCGTCCCACTGGTTACCTAAAACACACACAGGTTCACATCCCATCGCGGGTAAGGGATCTAGGCTGCTGTTATTAATGTGGTGTAGAGCACAGCTTTTACCAGGAACTTTTCCAAAGACTTGATTCGACGTGATTTTTGAGACTTGGCCCCAACGTATGTGGTCAGTGAGTCATCAGGCTGATCTGGGGGGCCCATCTGCTAGCGATATTTTTGTACCTCTTTATCCCCAGCACCCAGCATCATGCCAGGTGCACAGTGACTGGTGAATCGATAGTTAATGTGGCCAGAGTTGGGTTATCACCAAAGACCAGGAAAGTGCTAGAGAAGTAGGAACACACACGTGAGCAACACCAATGGCTGTTGGTCAGTTGTAGATCATGGAAAGTTCCCACTGGAGACACCAGACCCTTCTGGCGAGATCACGAAGTGTTAATTTTGGCTTTTAGTGACCCATGCCCTTGTGTGATTTAATGGGTCAGGGGAGCGCGAGTCAAAGCCAAGATTACTCGCTCAGAGGGTTTTTGTTTTTCCTGTGGCTCGCTCGGTGGGTTCTTCGGTTTGTAGAGACTTACCACTTGCACGTTTCTTGGAATGAATTTCTGCTGTTTGGAGTCCAGTCTGAGACTCGTGAGTGATTCCTTGCAGATATTAGCAAGCTGTCTGATCCATCACATCTCCCCAGAGTTCATGCATTAAAACATGAGCTTGACTCGCCGAGTCAAACACTCAAAGGTTGCAGCAATTGCCATAAAATAAACAAAATACTTGCTTGTCCCTGGACATTCTTGGCTTAAAGATGTGAAGGTTGAATAGGAAGGATTTGGATTAAGGAAGTGTATATCTGGAGGATGGGAGCAGCGCAGATTCGTCCAGTTTCCCACCTTGTACCCTGGTCGGAAATGAGGTTTGCAGCTGAGGGTTGAGCCTGTCCTTGTGGAAGAGAATGTCTCAGCTGCCATTCACAGCTGGCCTGGGGTCACTGGGATCAGCATTCTCCAGCCGAGTTTACACTGAGGGTGTGTGAGCCCATCTGTGCTGCTTACGACCAGAGCACAGGCGGCCCTGCCCCTCTCACATCTGCCTTTGGGCGGTATCTCAGACTGGTTCTTGTCCCTAGCCCACCTGGCCTCGCGGCCATCAGCTGCTGAAAGGTCATGTGGTGTTGTGACCTGCTGGTCACAGCAGAGCGGGGAGCAGTTCGACTCTTTGCTAGTGCAGTGGGCTTAGATGGTGCCGTGGACATTTTATCACATCCTTCCTTGATTCAGTGAGAAAAGAAGGAGGAATTGGACAGAGAAAATCCTGGTTCTCACAAATGCAATAGCATAAAATTAGGACGGAGCTCTTAGATGCTGGTGTTTGGGTTCTTCCTGACACTCCCAGGAAGCGGAACTGCCCAACCTTGGGCGCAGTTGTAAAGGAAAGATCAAGAGAATATGTGTGAAATTTTGGAACTACAGCATTAGACTTACATGTAAGAGTACAGTTAATGGGAAAACTGAGCTCTGCACATTACTTGGGTTCATATAAAAGAAGGGAGGAGAGGGGTCTGAGCAATAGCCCAGCGGGTGGGGTGTTTGCCTTGCATGCGGCCGGCCCATGCCCGCCCGGGTTCGATCCCCGACATCCCATAAGGTCCCCGAGCACCGCCAGGAGTAATTCCTGAGTGCAGAGCCAGGAGAAACCCCTAAGCATTGCCGGGTGTGACCCCCTGAAAAAAAAGAAGGAAGGAGAGACTTCAATAGATGAGTTTGTAAACCTCTGATGAAATCATGTGTTTTTGTTGATAACTGCATGATCACCAATGGTGATAGCCTTGGGGGAAGGGGAGGGTGAGGGGAAGGATGGAGGGAGACAGAGAGGGAGAGAGGAGGGAGGGATAGAGAGTAGGAGAGTCTTCAAAACAAATCAGAGATTTCTGATGGAGGCTATATACACCATATAAAATAATCTTTCTTAAAGCTTCAACTCTGTGATTCAGTTACAAATTGGACATTCTAACTACCAGTTTTCGGTAAATATGTGGATGGAAATATGTTAAATGAAAATCTACAATGTGGAAAACCTCTCAAAATATAGGAATTGCGCTTCCATAGAGCCCAGCAATTCCATTACTTGGCATCTACCCCAAGGGTCCAAAAACTATTCAGGAAAAGACTTTGGTGATCCTAAGTTCACTGTAGCACTATTCATGACAGCCGAAAGTCTGGAAATAATTCGTGTCCAAACACAGATGGCTGGTTAAAGACGAATGAGCCATATGCAAAGTGGGATACTACTTGGCTATAAGAAAAGCTGATGAAATCATGCAATGTGCTACGTGGATAGATTTGGAGTGTGCCATGCTGAGTGAGGTTAGTCAGGAGAGGGACGGACACAGTGATCTCTTGCACACGCTGGATATAAAGAACATAGTAGGAGACTAAAAATGACCAGAGGTAACAGAAACTGAGAACTGGCCTTGGTAGGAAGCTTGCCCTGGGGCAGAAGGGCCACAGCCAGTGGTGGAGAGGCGGTTGGTGGAGCGTCCAGTGCAGGAGTGATTTCTGCTAGAAGTTGTTTTTTGAGCAGCGACAAATGCTACTGTGAACCACAGAGTCTGAAATAAAACAAAACTTAAACATGAATTTAATTTCAATTAATTTAAAAATTAAATTTATAAAATTCTTGGTTTGGGGGCACACCCAGCTGTACTCAGGGGCTCTTGGCAGTTGATTTTTTTAATATTTTATTACACCGCCATGTGATATACAATTACAAAGATGTTCATGTTTGGGTTTCCGTCATACAGTGTTCCAGCACCCATCCCTCCACCAGTGCCCATTTCCCACCACCAATGTCCCCACTTCCCCCCCCCCCCCTAGCCTGCCTCTATGGCAAGTTCTTTATCTCTTCTCTCTCTCTCTTTCTCTCTTCTCTTACACATTGTGGATTGCAATACATACATTTAGAGATTATCATGTATATCTTTTTTCCTACATTCAATGCTCAGTTCTAGGCTGGTATTATCACTTTTGACAAATATTAGCACACTGTTCCCTTCTCTGTCTTACCTAACCACTGATTCCCACATGTTTGTGGTAGATTCCACCTTTTTTTTTAATTGAAAGATGCTCATGTAGAGCTTTGGTTCTACAGTGTTCCAACATGCACCCTCCGCCCAAAACCATCTCCCATCACCAATGTCCCCACCTCCCTCCCCCTCCCACACCTCAACCACTTGGCGGGTTCTGTATGTCATTTCTTTCCTCTTTATATCTCCTTCCCAACAAACTTTCCTGCTCTTCGTGGAATGCAGTGCATTAAAAGACATTACTGTTTCACTATTTTAGTGGACCTGGGCTCGAACTGGTCCTGCTCCGTTGATCTGGTCGTGAGGCAGTTTCCCAGCGTCCGGACAGCAAAAATGGTGGCTAGTGTGATGGGCGAGTCTCATCCGGCTGCTTCCGGGTCCCCCAGAGGCGACGGGCCCTCCCCAAAACCCATCTGCCCTCCTCGGGGTTCCATGGTCAGCTAGGCCCGGCGCGAGCCGCCAGCCTCCCCAGCCGTCCGTGAGGCCCTGTATGCTGGCCGCGTGCAGCTCCCGGGCAGGGCCACCAGGCTCGACAAGATGGAGGGGGGAAGGGACGACCACGCCTCCATCTGACGACTTCCCAGTGATTCCCGCCTCTTGGAGTTGCCTACCTGGGCTCGAACTGGCTTTGCTCTGTTGATCTGGTCGTGAGGCAGTTTCCCAGCGCCCGGACAGCAAAAATGGTGGCTAATGTGATGGGCGAGTCTCATCCGGCTGCTTCGGGACCCCCCAGAGGCGACGGGCCCCTCCCAAAACCCATCTGCCCTCCTCGGGGGTTCCATGGTCAGCTAGGCCCAGCGCGAGCAGAGCGCCAGCCTCCCCCAGCCGTCCGTGAGGCCCTGTATGCTGGCCCGCGTGCAGCTCCCCTCTTGGCAGTTGATTGGGGATAGAATCCCGTGCCCAAAGCCTGCACTCGGACCATCTTCTGCCTATGTTTGCATCTTTTTTTTTTTTTTTTTTTGCTTTTTGGGTCACACCCGGCAATGCTCAGGGGTTCCTCCTGGCTCTGCACTCAGGAATAACTCCTGGCGGTGCTCGGGTGACCATATGGGATGCCGGGATCGAACCCGGGCGGCATGGGCCGGCCGCGTGCAAGGCAAACGCCCTACCCGCTGGGCTATCGCTCCGGCCCCACTATGTTTGCATCTTAATTTAGCAAACTACCTGCATAAAATGGTTTTGGGTTTTTTTGGGTTTTTTTTTTTTTTGTCACACTCCAACAATGCTCAGGGGGTTACTCCCTGGCTCTGCAGTCAGGAATTACTTCTAACAGTGCTTGGGGACCATAAGGGATGCCAGGGATTGAACCCAGGCTGGCTGTGTGCAAGGCAAGTACCCTCCCTGCTGAACTACCATTCCGGTCCCTCGTTAAAATTATTCTTGATTGAAGCATCACAGGCTTTAAGCATTATATAGGTTTCAGGTGCACAACATTTTTTCTAACTCTGCTTTTTGATTTCATCAGAGTTGACAGTATTGTTAGTAAGTGTAGCAGGGAATCAATGTTTCCGCCTCACAGCACCCATCAATGCCAATCTATCTCCACCAAGGCCTTCCTCCCATCCTATTCGGGAACTTTACAACTTATTATATTTTGAGTTGCGTATTTACATAGTGTTAACACTTAATGATCTTGGCGTACACAGTTACCTCACCCCTCCACCCCCAAAGTGTCCCAGGGCCTCCATCAGTGACCTTACCTTACATCTGCTCCTCCCACACGAACATACCATCATCCATTCTCAGCTCTGTAATCCCAGGCCAAGAGTCTGTCCTCATTAAGAGTCTGTCATCATTTGAAACCTTCCCTTCCCTCGCCTGTTCCTCTGTCGAGCACAGGCGAGTGAGGTCATTGGTATCTGTCTGTCTCCCTCTTACTTTCCTCCCTTAAGCGATGCCTCCAATTCCAGTCACAGTGTGTTGTAGCTGACTGTATGGTTTCATCCTTCCCTACAGCTACAGAGTATCTATCTGTCTGTCTATCTATCTATCTATCTATCTATCTATCTATCTATCTATCTATCTATCTATCTATCTATCTATCTATCTATCTATCTATCTATCTATCTATCTATCTATCTATCTATCTATCTATCCATCCATCCATCCATCCATCCATCCATCCATCCATCCATCCATCCATCCATCCATCCATCCATCCATCCATCCATCCATCCATCCATCCATCCATCCATCCATCCATCCATCCATCCATCCATCCATCCATCCATCCATCCATCCATCTATCTATCTATTTTGGGGGCTTTTGAGTCATTCCTGGTGATGCTCAGGGGTTACTTCTGGTTCTGTACTCAGGAATTATTCCTGGTAGTGCTAGGGTAACCATATGGGATGCGGGGATTGAACCTGGGTCAGCTGCTTGCAAGGCAAACGCCCTAATCACTGTACTATTGCTCTGGCCTTGAGGATACTACGTTCTGATCACCACCAAAACTCTAGCTTCCAGCCCCCACCGCGCGGCCCTCGTATCTCTTCCTCACCTTTCTCCAGGTGCTTCCATTCCTAAGACCTTGGTTCTTTATTTTTTCCGACTTTTTGGGTCACACGGGTGATGTTCAGGAGTTACTCCTGGTTCTGCACCGGGAATTGCTCCTGGCAGTGCTCAGGGCACCATACAGGATGCTGGGGGATTGAACCCGGGTTCGGCCGCATGCAAGGCAAATGCCCTACCCACTGTGCTGTCGCTCCAGCCCCGGCTGCTCCTTTCACAGCACCTTGTACAAACTAAAAGTCTGGGGTCTTGGGCTCAAAAGGCAGGACAAAGGGACATTGAAGATCTGAAGCAGAATCCCACCTTGGCTCTTCATAAATTAATCCCTTCATTTGGGAAAACAGTTTGGAGTTTCCTCAAGCTGAACTGGCATTTAAGCTGGCCTGCGATCTGGCCTGCCCTGTGTCCTGGGCTGTCCAGGCCTCTGAGAAGACTGTGTTGAACCCCCTCAGGGGCTTGGGGGGGACATGTGCAGAGTTCTCCTCGCTCTAGGGTGGTTGAGAGATCACTCAATGTATTCAAGGAGAAACAAACCGTTAGATCTACAAATCTTTTTTTTTTTTTTTTTTTGCTTTTTGGGTCGCACCCGGCAATGCTCAGGGGTTTCTCCTGGCTCTGCACTCAGGAATTACTCCTGGCGGTGCTCGGGGACCATATGGGATGCGGGGATCGAACCTGGGCCGACACAGGCCGGCGCGCGTGCAAGGCAAACGCCCTACCCGCTGGGCTATCGCTCCGGCCCCAAATCTTTTTATTGGGACTGTTCGATTTCTCCAAGGACAAATCCTTCCATTTCTTTTTCTCTTTTTTGGTGTGGCGGGTATTTTGGATCACACCCAGTTCTGTGCTCAGGGACACTTCTGGTGGTGCTGGGGCTCGAACCAGTGGCCAAATGCCAGCAGGTGCCCCGACCCTCTGTACTACGTCTCCACTGCAAATCCTCCAGGGGTTTGTCAGGAGAAAAAAAGTCAGTTCATTTCTGGAGCTCTGTGCGCCACGTGAGGGAATGCGGCTGCCTAGCGTATGTGGCGTAGCGTGCGCAGCTGCGTAGCGTATGTGGCCCACTTGGTTCTCCTGCGTCTTGTTCTTTTGCTACATCAGGTTCCCCTGTGCCTGCTCTCTGGCAGCTCTTTGAGAAGACTCTTGGGAAGTCTTAAAAGACTTTGAAACAAAAGCTGTCAGAAAAGAAGCTCATCTGGGAGAGAATTGGCACAGCTGATCTGAACAAGGTTGGCACAGCTGATCTGAACAAGGTTGGCACAGCTGATCTGAACAAGGTTGGCACAGCTGATCTGAACAAGGTACGCCCACTCCCGGGACCCAGATTGAGGCTGGGGGCAGGTGCCAAGACCCCACCTGTTGGAAAGCCCAGCGACCCACCCACTCCCCATTCTCCCCGTTGTTCCTCAGGCCGCATGGCACAGTCACAAAAGGGACGTGACATTCAAAATTTCACACTGCTGATAGATAGCCCGGTAAGAGCATAGAAATGAGACAGGAGGGCTGCCGGGAGCCCAGCCAGCACAGGGGGTGAAAACAAGGACCAGAAGACTCGCCAGCTAACAGCTCGGTAAATCCCGGGGCAAGGACTGCAGCACCATTGTGAGACGTATGTTGTCACGAGCAATAAAAAGTAAGTTGTTTTGCGCCTGCTAAGGGTCCAGATGGGGGGTTGGGTGGGCTACGGGGACATTGGTGGAGGGAAGGTCACTCTGGTGGATGGGATTGGTGTTAGAGTGTTGAATACCTGAACAACTGCATTATGAAAAACTTTGTGAATCATCTTGGTGTTTAAAGCAAAGTTTCAAACTTTTCTTTATTTTTTGCGTCACACCCAGTGAAGCTCAGGGGGTTACTCCTGGCTCTGCACTCAGGAATTACTCCTGATGGTGCTTAGGGAACCAATGGGATGTTGGGGATCGAATTCAGGTCGGCCACATGCAAGGCAAACGCCCTCCCTGCTGTACTACAGCTCCAGCCCCTCAAATTTGTTTTTTAAAAAGAAAAGCTCATTTGAAAGAAATTTGCAAATGTCTTAGGGGTTAGGACCATGTCATCTAATTAATGCAGTTACATGGGGCTGGAGGCACAGTCCAGTGGACGGGGTATGTGTAGATACCCTAACTCCAGGGCAACTGAGAGATCACTTGATGTATTCAAGGAGGTAGAAACTGTTCGATCTATTAATCTATAGATCTTTATGCATGTGGCTGGCCTGGTGTACCCTCTATGGTCTCCCTAGCACTGCCAGGGCTGACCCAGCAGTAAGCCCTGAGGGCAGCTTGGTGTGCCGCCTCCACCCAAAGAAAATAATGCAGTTATTTTTTTTTCTTTTTTGGGTCACACCCAGTGATGCTCAGGGGTTACGCCTGGCTCTGTACTCAGGATTTACTCCTGGCGGTGCTCGGGGACTATATGGGATGCCGGGGATCGAACCTGGGTCGGCTGTGTGCAAGGCAAATGCCCTCCCTACTGTGTTATAGCTCCAGCCCCCATCAGTTACATTTTTAAAGGAAAAACATCCCACAAACACAAAGGTCTTGCTTCACCTATGCATGGTAGAGAAAAACAGCAAAACGATCTGATGATTGTTACATCCATAAGGTCCCTGATACATCTTTAAACAGCAGCATAGCAGAGTGGTTTTTGCAAGGTAGAGGGTCTCGGAGCAGGTAGGATGTGCTGTTTTCTCTCGGAGCACAGTGCAAAGTGTGTGATTACCCCTGAGTAAGTGCCATTCGGCTTCTATGGTTCCACCTAGTGGTCAAGTCTTTGGCCCCGACACACATATGTAACCCCAAGAATTTATTTTCATGATTTTAATTAATTTTTGCTTTAGGGCTTTGGGTGTTGGGTCACGGCCAGCAGAGTTCAGGGATTGTGTCTGGTCTAGCCCTGCGCTCAGGAGTTAACCTCGGTGGTGTTTATTACGGGACCATGGGCAATGCTGGGAATCCAACCCAGTTTGGTCGCTTGCAAGGCAAATGCCTTAGCCCCTGTGCTATCTCTTCAGCCAGGCTTAATCTCCTGGGGGTTGGAAGCACCTAGCTGTGCTCAGGGCTTGCTCCTGGCTCTGCACTTAGGGAATCACTCCTGATAGACTTAGGGCAGCCATATGGGGTGCCAGGGATCAGGCCCAGGTTGGCCACAGGCGAGGCAAGAGCCCTAACTGCTGTGCTCTTCCTCTGCGCCCTGCTTTTAATTATTTTTGCTTCAGCATTTATTAATGTGATGTTTTTGTTTCACTTGCCAGTAGTTTTATTTACATGAGTATGAAACGAGGTCTTTAGCCATCTTCCTGGCTTATGGTTAAAATTAGTTGTATAAAAAGATACACATGACAACCCTTTAATGTATGTTCTATAATCCGCAATTGGGAAGGGAAGGAAAAGAGAAAGAGACAGAGAGAAAGGGAAAGAAATAAAGAACCTGCCATGGAGGCAGGCTGGGGAGGGGGAGGGAACTGGGGACATTGGTGGTGGGAGATGGGCACTGGTGGAGGGATGGGTGCTGGAACACTGTATGACCAAAACCCAAATATGAACATCTGTGTAATTGTATATCTCACTGTGGTATAATAAGTAATTAAAAAATTAGTTGTGTGATACTAAGATCTGAGTTTTTGTCTGTGTGCTCTGTAAGTCTACTCAAACATGTCTAAAGAATTTGCTTTCTGGGTGGAGATATAGCACAGCAAATAGAGTGAGTCCCGAGTGTCACCAGGTGTGTCCCCAAACCCTGAAATAAAAGTCCGAGTTTGCTCTCAGCTCATTGGGAACCAGAGAGATCGTATAGCAGGTGGAGCGCTTGCCTTGCACATGCTGACCTGGTTTCAATTCCTGGTATTCCATATGGTCCTCCAGACCCTGTCAGGAGTTACTCCTAAGTGCAGAGCCAGGAGGAAGCTCTGAGTATCACCAGGTTTGATCCCAAACACACACACACACACACACACACATAAATATCACTATCACTATCACTATCTTCCCGTTGATCATTTATTTGCTAGAGTGGCACCAGTAATATCTCCATAGGTCCTGTCTCATGCTAGTAGAACCCAAAGGCATCTGCTTGCTCCAGGAACATAAAGAGCCTCAAACCAAAAGAGCCATGGGAATGACCTAATATAAATGTTACTGGTATTTGGCATATCAAATACGATACGAGCAGCTTGCCAGGCTTGCCGTGCGGGTGGCATACTCTTGTAGTCACCTCTAAATAAAGCATTTATTGATGAACCGCGCAGCTGCTAACGGCCTTGCGAGCCGGGCTGTGATAGTCTGGTCTGCTGGGTGTGTATACACACACACACACACACACACACATATATATAAATGTATATATAATATGTGTATGTATGTGTGTATATATACACATACATATATATATATATATATACCTTACAGGTAAAACCAAGATGCATGGGGCAGAGCTGCAAGAAGCCAGAGGAACCCCCACACCATGAGGGCAGTCATTCTCAACATCTGGATTTTCAGCTCGTCTGAGCTCCACCCAAGAGAAAAGCAGATCTCTCCCTGGTTCATCAGTAAATGCACGGAGATGAGAGTCTACTACTGAGAGTATCCCACCCAGACTCTTGCCAGCAGAGTCTGGCAAGCTACCCGTATCGTATTTGATATGCCAAAACTCAGTAACAATTATAGACCTCATTCCCATGACCTGAAGGAATGGTTTGAGGCTCTTCATGTTCCTGGAGCAAGCAGATGCCCTTGGGTTACACTAGCATGTGACAGGACATATGGAGATGTTACTGGTGCCCGTTCGGGCTAATTGATGAACAAGGGGAAGACAAGTGATACAAGTGATCTTCTTTCTCAAGAAATGAGATGTCTTCTGGTTTGCTGGTTTGTGATTTTGGTGGGGGGCGGCTATATGGGGCTCTACTCAGGGCTTACTCCTGGCTCTGGGCTCAGGCACCACTCCTAGCAGGGTTCAGTGAGCCACGGAGTGGTGAAGGGGGCTGGAGATCTACCCTAGAGTGGACAGGGGGCAGTGCAAGTGCCTTCCCTGCAGAACTTCTGCTCCAGCCCTAGACCACGCCGTAGACCACCCCCGGCACGGCAGCAGGCAGCTCACCCACCGCCTGTCTTTGAGTCCCATACATGGACCATCTCTAGGGTTGGGCACATTTTGCTCAAATTAATGTCTGTGAAATATTACCTGTAGAACTTGTCTGCTTTTTTTACTGCTATTTAATATTTCATTGTATGGCAAGGAAGCAATTAAAAAGAAACCTTCAAGTCTGGATGGACATTGGGTTCTTCCTGCTTCAGACCCGTGGAATAAAGTTGCCGTGAATGTGTATTTTGGGGGCGTGAGCATTCCTGTGTGCTGGGCTCATGTCCGGTGTTGAGCTTCTGTCCACGGACCATTGATTCAGTTTGCGTTGGTCCCACCCTGTCTTCCGCCTCCCTCAGGTACCCCTAGAGGTTTCTCCAGTCCTTCAGCAGGACCAGCTCAGAACAAAGAAGAACGAAAGCACGACAATGTCAGGCCACAAGTATGTAGAGGACAGGTAGGACAGAGAAGGGCCCAGTACGGCAATGATAGGATTATATCATATCTATAATGATAGGCGTGATCACTCTGGACTAGAACTGAGTGCTGAAGGCAAGTAAAGGGATATACATGACAACCTTCCAGCCCCTGTACTGCAAACAATAATGCACAGGGGGAAGAGAAAGAGAGAGAGAGAGAGAGAGAGAGAGAGAGAGAGAGGTGTACTATAGAGGCAGATAGGTGGGGTGGGGTGGGAAACTGGGAACATTTTTGGTGGGAAATGTGCACTGGTGAAGGGACGGGTGCTGGGACATTATATGACTGAAACCCAATCATGAACAACTTTGTAACTATGATTAATTAAAAAAAGACAACAACAACATCAAACACAACAGTAATCAGTGCTGGCATAGATGCGGGGGAAAAGAGACCCTCATTCTCTGCTGGTGGGAATCTTGACTGGTTCAGTCTTTCTGGAAGACAATATGGACATTCCTCAAAAACTTAGGAATTAATTTTCCATACAACCTAGCAATCTCACTTTATATACCCCAAGGGCCCCCAAAACACCATGCAGAAACAACATTTTTCTCTCTGGTCATTTGCAGCACTATTCACAACAGCCAAAAATATGAAAATAGCCCAAGTTCCTGAGAACAGGTGAGTGGATAAAGAAGCTGTGGTCCCTTCTGGGAATATACCTGGGAAGCCAAAAACTGTCACTGTCACTGTCTTCCCATTGTTCATCGATTTGCTCGAGCGGGCACCAGTAACATCTCCGTAAGATCTGTCACAAGCAAGTGTAACCCAAGAGCATCTGCTTGCTCCAGGGACAGGAAGAGCCTCAAACCATTCTTCAGGTTGTGGAACTGAGGTGCATAATTGTTACTAGTTTTTGGCATAACAAATAAATAAAACATGGGTAGCTTGCCAGGCTCTGCCTTGTAGGTGATATACTCAGTAGAAGGCTCTCATCTCGAGCATTTACTGATGAAACTTAAAACTTTTGGCTTACTTAAGTTTCCTCAGTAAGCCAAAAACACACAACAGATACACCATCTGCACTTTTATGTTCGTAGCAGCACTATTTACAATAGCCGGAATCTGGAAACAACCAGAGTGCCTTAGAACAGATGAATAGATAAACTTTGGTACATCTACACAATGGAATACTATGCAGCTGTTAGGAAAAATTAAGTTATGAAACTTGCCTATAAATAAATGGATGGACATGGAGAGGATCATGTTGAGTGAAATTAGCCAGAAAGAAAGAGAGTAGATATAGAATGACAGCATTTATTTTTTGGGATATCTATCTCTCTATCTCTCTATCTCTCTATCTCTATCTATTACTATATCTCTATCTCTATATCTATATAATAATACCAATATCCAAGGTTAGGCAAAACATGGATCAGAAAGTCTTGTCAATAGGTGGAATGTACCACAAGCGTGTGGGATTCAGAGGTTAGGTAAAACAGAGAAGGGACCAGTGTGCTAATAATTGTTGGAAATGATAATACCAGCTTAGAACTGAGTATTGAATATAGGCAAAGGGATATGCATGATAAACTCTAAATGTATGTATTGCAAGCCACAATGTGTAAGAGAAGGGAGAGAAAGAGAAAGAGAGGGGGGAGAGAAAGAGAAAGAAAAAAGAGAAAGAAAGAGAAGGAGAAAAAATATAAAGATATAAAGAACCTGCAATAGCACAGCGGGTAGGGTGTTTGCCTTGCATGCAGCCCACCCGGGTTCATTCCCCGGCATCCCATATGGTCCCCTGAGCACCACCAGGAGTAATTCCTGAGTGCAGAGTCAGGAGTAACTCCTGAGCATTGCTAGGTGTGACCCAAAATGCAAAAAAAAAAAAAAAAACCTACCATAGAGGCAGGTTAGGGGAAGGGGGAGGGAATTGGGGACATTGGTGGTGGGACATTGGTGGAGGGATGGGTGCTGGAACATTGTATGACCGAAACCCAAACATGAACGTCTTTATAATTGTATATCTCACTGTGGTATAATAAAATATTTAAAAAAGCAAAAATAAATTAAAAATAAACAAATAAAAAAAGAATTTCCAGGGGAAATGTTGGGTTGATTGACTGAAGTTTGGGATTTTGAAGCGTTATAAGGGCAATGGATTTAACAGACCTGACCTGGAATTCTGATGATCTACCCAAGTTGAGTAACCCTCACTCAAATTGCACGAGCTGAAAATAAAATAAAAGAAGCTGTTACATCTCTGCAGCGTGCACCGTGTCCTTACCGCACTCGGCTAAGGCAAGTGAAGCCCTGTGGCTTGCCGAGATGAGGGTAGGTGTGGAGTGTCTGGTCAGCAGGAGAGGGACAGACAGGATGAGCTGTCACAGGGGAAACAGCTGGTGTCCGAAGGCAGGGGGCAAAGAGGGGGAGGTGGGGGAGGGGAGGGGGGCAGGTCAGGGAAAGGACTACTATGGTGATGAAGGAGGACAGTGGTCACTCTGGGCCAGATCTGGGTGCTGAAAGGAGACAAAGTGACCCTCGCTCTGGTCTGCCCACGGCTCTGTCCCCTAAAGCTCCCTGCGCTCCTGGGCAGCTCCTGCGCTTGGATGCACAGCCCTTCCTGTCCTCACGGCCGAGATTCTGCTGTTCTGCCCATTAACCTAAGGGTCCGCCCCTCGTCCTCCCTTCTGGGATGCACAAGCTTGAGAGATGCACAACCTTTCTTTGCGTTTTGCCGTTGCGGTGAAAGCTGGGTCTGCCAATGTGGACCCAGCCTTGTGCGCTCGGTGGACTGTTTTCAGGGCTGAGCGCAAAAATCACTCTTGAACTGAGCCATCGGCTAAAATTAATTAGCGCAATTAAAAGCGAAGCGTTTTCCTGGGAAAGCCAGGTTTTAAGAGGCGCCCCAGCAGCTCTGCTGGGGAGCAGCCGCCCCGCGGAGCTGACTCCGCTTTTGTTCCCCCTGGCTCCTGGTGGTTCTCACCAGTAGCTGCTGTTAGTGGCTGTGACACATTCATGGAACCTCACTACTGCCAGGTGTGTGGCACACTCCGGGGTCACCAGTGCAGGGGGAAGAGGGTGGTTCATATGCGTTCAATTACGGCCACAATATGAAGGCGTGGAGCACGCTGGCGGTGAAACATCATTTAACCCCCACAAACTAAACCCACCAGCTCCTTCTCGCAGAGCCAGAGCGGGTTCCCCAGAAACCCCAACCCAGGCGCGTGGTGGGAGGCAGCGAGGAAGCAGAACCTAGCCAGGAAGCCGAGACTGGGTTTGGGAAACCCAAGCTCCAAATTCAGGCAACGCGTGCTCACGTGTTTGGAGAGTGTAAGTTATGCGGCTCGGGGTTGGAGGCGCCAAGAACCCCTGGCATTCCGCAAGGACCAAGGCTGGCCCTGAAATGCCTGGCGCTGGAGAAAAAGCAGAGTTCAGACCCCAAGCCATTTTTTGGTAATTTCCTATGATATCACTGTGAGAGAGACAATTGCAAAGCTGTTCAGGGTTGGGTACAGTGTTCCGGCACCCATCCCTACACCAGTGCACATTCCCCACCACCAGGGCTCAATTTGACCTTGGCATATTGAGTGCTAATATCTCGCATTGCTCACAGACATGGGGCAGAGCTGCTATCGGCTCTCCCTGTGCCCAGCCGCTCATGAGGCGCCCGGGAGGGATGGCAGGTTCTAGTCCTGGCCCGCCACCCCAGCAGAGCCGCACAGCAAGCCAGACGACCCCCAACTCCATGAGGGCCGCCATTTTCCACATCCGGACTTCCCTCGTCAGAACTCCACCCAGCAGAGGAGCCTATCACAGCCCGGCTCACAGCCGCAAGCAGCCACACAGTTCATCAATAAATGCTGGATTTAGAGGTGACTACAACAGTATGCCACCCGCACAGCAGAGCTTGGCAAGCTACCCGTGTCATATTTGTATGCCAAATACCAGTAACAATTATAGACCTCATTCCCAAGACCTGATGGAATGGTTTGAGGCTCTTTATGTTCCTGGAGCAAGCAGATGCCCTTGGGCTCTAGCATGAGACAGGTCATATGGAGATGTTACTGGTGCCAGCTCGAGGCAAATCGATGATGACCGGGAAGACAAGTGATACAAGTGATCTCGCATCTACTTAAGTGAAGCCAAGAAACATAAGCTCAGCAGGCGAACTCAGACCCCAAGGGTAAAACGGACACAATCCACACAGGGCGCTCCCCATTCAGGAGAATCTGCCTGCTCTAACCCGTCACCTGGCCTGCACCATCTCTCCAGGACATTCACGCAGAGGGAGTGAAGGATCTGACACCCCAGGGTGCTTCCTGGGACTCTCCTTAATCCTTTCTTTCCTGTTTTTTGTTTCTTGGTGGATCACACCCTGTGATGCTCAGCGGTTAGTCCTGTCTCTGCCCTCATGGATCTTGGTGGTGCTCAGGGAACCGTATGGATGCCAGGGATCAAACCCCGGGTTGGCTGTGTGCAAAGCAAGTGCCAATCCACTGAATTATTGTTCTGGCCCTGTGTTGTTTTGTTTTCTTTTTTTAAAGGCTTTTTGGCCCTTAGAAAGCAGGAACAGCTATTCTAATTAGTATTTATGATATCAGCTTCCTTCCCCAAACTAAGTGTTCTGTCATGATTACTTTCCCTGTGCACGGCCTGGTATGGAATAAAAATTATGCCTTTCTCATTGTCGCTGCAGAAGGGTGGCATTCTCAGCCAAGGTCACCTGACAAGTGGATTAATAGTCGAGCCACTCTGCGGAGACAAACAAGCTGTGTTTGCCTCGCCGTGCCTTCTCTTCGGGGCATAGGTTGCCTTCTTCTGTCGGAGGACCTTACATCCATTCAGCCGTCAGCAAGTACTTGTTCAATGCCGACTTTGCATGTGTTAACTAGAGGAATCAGATTTTTTTTTTTTTTGAGGAATCAGATTCTTTGGTTAAAAGAACACGGATCGAATTTCCACCTCAAAACCGCACTGGTTATTACTGGGCAAAGTGGTCGTCACGGGATGATTGGTTAGTGTTCATTTCGTTCCTTTGACCCCATCTGCACCTCTTCTACCGCTGACCTTCTCGAGGCCCTTGGCTCACTCACACACATGGCCTGACCCCTCACCGAGACCCTGACCTGGATGAATTAACCCGTGTGCGGGCACGGGTTCCATAAAAGCGGCAGCTGCCCCGAGGGCTGTGCTTACACTCGTCACAAGGACCACCGAGGAGCAGCGTCTTGCTGTTACAGATGCACCGGAGAAGGGCCTCTGAGCAGCGTTTCACTGTTACAGATGCACTGGAGAAGGGAGAGGGAGACGGTGCAGCAGTCCTATGCCTGCGGACTGGAGTTGGCTGCTGCCCAGAGCACTGAGCACAGTCCACAATGTTTTTATGCCTATCTTTGGGGGAATAGGGTCCACAGTGTTAAGGCATTCTGTGGTTGCTTTGTTCTGTACAGGTGTTAAAGCCTCTCTTACTTTAGCTCCTGTTCTTTTTTTTTTTTTTTTTTTTGCTTTTTGGGTCACACCCGGCAATGCTCAGGGGTTACTCCTGGCTCTTTTGCTCAGGAATTCCTCCTGGCGGTGCTCAGGGGACCATATGGGATGCTGGGATCCAACCCGGTCAGCCACGTGCAAGGCGAATGCCCTCCCTGCTGGGCTATTGCTCCGGCCCCAAGCTCCTGTTCTTACAACCTGGTTCCACCTGGGTCTTAGATTGGTTCAAAAGATTACCAACCCGTTTGCACCTGCTCAGCTCCTGGGAGGATTTACTCAGGGCCTGTGTTCTTCTGCCCGCCTTGGCCTACTAACTCCATCTGGGTCCCTGCAGACTCCCTTTCACTGTAACGCCTACATGCTCTGCTGCCCCTGGGTCCCAGCCCACCCTTAGCAGGATTAACACTCCTGGAGCTCCTTCCCAAACAGGCATCAGGCAGACCCTAGGCCCTGATGTGTGTCCTAACTTGCGGGGGAGCTGGACGCCAGGGGCATGGGGCTGGTTGACCTCACCATAGAGCCCTTCTTGGGCCCTAAGAGGTTGGCGGAGGCCCTGCCAACAGCTGAGGATGTAGGAAGGTGAGTGGAGAGAACCCCAGGGGCAGGTGAGGTGAGCCTGCTCACATGTTGCAAATAAGTAGCTGTTAATGCTTCCTCAGTTCAGGGCTTAAAGGGCAAATTGCACCATTAATTACTCTGGAAGTGGAGGGATTCCATGCTGGCAGAACCGTGCGGGCACACACCCACCAGAGTGCAAATAAAGGCTTGGGGTCCTGGAGAAAGGCCCTGTGTGCTTGAGGAGCTGTGGAAAGCGTCCACCACATCTGCGTGCGCTTCGCCCGGTTTGGGAGGCTTTGCTGCTGCAGCCGTGAAGGTCCACTCTGTGGGAAGCAAGGCGGCTCTGGATCTCAGTTTCCTAACTGAATAGATATTGACTCTATTTATTTTATTTTACTTTATTTAGACCTCCACCCAGCAGACCAGCCTATCAGCGGCCGCGGGTTCATCAATAAATGCTGGACTTAGAAATGCCTACAAGAGTATGCTACCTGCACGGCAGAGCCTGGCAAGCTACCCGTGTTGTATTTGATATATATGCCAAATACCGGTAACAATTATAGACCTCATTCCGGAATGGATTGAGGCTCTTTATGTTCCTGGAGCAAGCAGATGCCTTGGGCTCTACTAGCATGAGACAGGACATATGGAGATGTTACTGGGGCCCGCTCGAGCAAATCGATGATGAACGGGAAGACAGTGTCCAGTGTCCTTACTTTATTTATTTTATTTTATTTTATTTTATTTATTGTTGGCGTTTGGGTCACACCTGGCGATGCTCAGGAGTTACTCCTGGCTCTGCACTCAGGAATTACTCCTGGTTGTGCTTGGAGGACCCTATGGGATGCTGGGAATGGAACCCAGATGGGCCATGTGCAAGGCAAATGCCCTACCCATCACTCTGGCCCTCTGATTGGTCCTCTTATAAATCCTTATTTGCATACCCAATCTGATTGGTTCCCCACATCCCGTCATTTATATAAAGACACATGTGCAGTCTCATTGGTTGGATGCAATCTGATGCCTTTTGGGTCACACGGGATGCTCAGGGGTTACTTCTGGCCATGTTCCGGGACCATACGAGATGCCAGGGATCCAAGTACAAGGTAAATGCCCCCTCCCGCTGTGCTATTGCTCCAGCCCCTGACTGAGAGCTTTAGCGGGAGGCTTTCTCCAACATCTGAATCAGGAGTCAGCCGAGTTGATGACTGTTCTTTCACAGGGGTGGCGAGCTTCTCAAGGTCGCGCCTTCATGCCCTAGGTCATGCAGGCTTCAGAAAACAGTTCTACAGTTCTTTTTTGTTGTTGTCTTTCATGTTCATGGCTCTTTCACTGGGTTTTAGTAACAAGGGTCCCAGGAAGGCCCACTTACTAATCAATCCATTTAGCAAAGGTTATTTTGTTTGTTTGCGGACCACATCTGACAGTATTCAAGGGGTCTCCTGGCTCAGTGTTTGGGGCCTTCCTGGTGATGCTACGTGGTGCTGGGGATCGAAACCAGGCCGCCAGCCTGCCGGCAGGTGCGCCAGCCCACTGTGCTCTGTCAGGCTCCTGACTCGGCGTTAGTCGAGTCGGCGTTGACTTTGCTGTGTAGGTTTTGCCTGAACCAGGCCCGAGGTGATGGGGCGTATCTGGAGATTTTCTTGATGCAGGTAAAGAAAGGAGGAGAGTGGGGCTCAGGAAAGTGGACAGCCTGCGACAAATCCAGAGATCCGAGGAGGGCTGAGCTCCAAGTGGGTGTCTTTGAGGTCTGGGCCAGGAGGGGCTGGAGAATAAGGCCTGCCCAGGGGCCCCGTGAGACACCAGGAGCCATTGCAGGGGACAGGGTGGAATCACAATCCCACACTGGAGTTGGGAACAGAGGAAGGGGTCAGAGAATTTAGAGACAGCTGCAAAACCTCCCTCAGAAGAAGTGTCCTGGGGCCAGCAGTTGCCTTAAGTTGTGTATTTGCACATGCTTAGCCCCAAGTTTGGTCCCCCATACCACGATCCCCTCTGGTCCCCAGCAAGCACTGCCCAGGATGGCCCCTCTGAGAAGAAAAGGAAAATAGTCTATAGAGACAGAGTCCTGACTTCAACGCCGCCCAGCTTCAAAGACAGGAGGTGGCTTCCAATAGGCCTCAAGATGCAAGACAGGAAGTGGGCTGGAGAGATAGTACAGTGGATAGGGCGCTTGCCTGGCACATCACAACATCTCAGAGTGTCCCCAAGGCCTGCCAGGAATGATTCCTTAGCTTAGAGACAGGAGTCAGCCCTGAGCTCAGCTAGTGTGACCCCAAAAACACAACCAAACCAGAGGAGGGGCCCGGTTGGGTCATGGCGAGAGATAGGCTCTGGAGAGTAACAGTGTTCCTGAAATCACCCCAATATGGGAAGCCAAAGCCCGCGGTGCCACACCCACTCACCAGGGTGCTCAGGCCGTGGTTTCATATTGGCCTGAGGTTGCCAGGCTGCTCGAGTGGCACATGCCACTCAGCGGACCATGTGTTGAGGGGACGGAAGTGAGGTTGGTCGGACACAGGGAAGCACCGTAACCCCACCCTGTCTCTTTGGCTTTCCAAAGATCTGGTGTTTCTGTTAGCCGATTGGTGCAGACCCGTTGCTTGTTGGGCCCGAGGTACAGGAGCAAGTGTCTGTCCTAAGCACAGCTCAGTGACCTTCTAGTATGTCAGAGTCCCCGGGGGGTCACTCAGGGCCTGGGGCCAGGGAGGAGGAATCTTCCACTTCTCATTCCCCTCCCGGGTAACCCAGCTCCGGGGTCCTGGACTTCGTCTGGGCCTTGAGGCTTCTCTCTGGCTTCCCCAGAAGGTGCCGGGGCACGCGTGTGGCGCCAGGCTGGCCTCAGATCAGGCCTGGAGCTGGGAAATCCCTTCTGGCTCCCCTCGGCCTGGCCTTGCACTCCCCTCCCCTGGACAAACACGAGCAGGGCACGGAGATCATTAGCCAGCGCAATATTAGGCAAAATTGGATTAATTAACCTCGTCTGGCCTCTCAGCTTGGGAGACAGAAGGAAAAAAAACCCCAGGAAAATGAGAACCATTTCAAATGCAGCATTCTGAAAATGTCAGCCACGATTCTGTGATAAATATTTATAAATATAGATGCTTCGTATCAACAGGGTGGCCAGTGTAATTTTTTTTTTTTACCTGGGAGTACACAAAGGCACTCTGTTGCTCTCACGTGTTCAAAGCCGAGTCCTGAAGGGCCCATTATGGCTCGGCTTGAGAATGTTTATTAAGAATAATATGCAAAACAGGGACCCGTCTGAATGAGCCCTTTGAGGGGTATCAGCAGCCAGGGCTGAGTGGCTGATCATCAGGAATGATAATGATATTCTTCACAGGAGAGGGGGAGGAGGAGAGCACCATGGTCCTTCAACAGCCTTGGCCACTCTGGGTGTGGGTGTTTGTTCTAGAATTGGGGACTTGGGGCTCCAGCCTGCCCTTAAACCCTGGCTGTTAGACCCTGAGTCATGGAACCAGGGAAACGATTTTCCACCTCAGATTTAGCTCCTTGAGGATTGGATTTAACAGATGGCGCTTCAGCTAAATCCCATCCTTTCCTTCTCTGAGTAGAAAAACACTTAGAGAATTTCCCCACTGGTTCCTTCCCCTTCATCTCTCCGGTTTTTCCTACGGAGACCCTTGGACCTCGCCCCTCTGGGCATTACAGAAACCCCTGCTAGTTTTAGGGGACTTTTCATCTGTTCCCATCTATATTTCTCTTTGTAGGAAGACACACTCCCAACAGTGTTTCTGGGTTGTTCCTGCTCGGTACTTATGAGTGACCCCCGGTAGTGCTTGGGGGACTAAGAGATGGAATCAGGGTTGGTTACTTTGCCAGGCAAGAGCCTTACTCCTGTGCCTTCTCTCCAGCCAACCGCCAATATCCCTTACCAGTGAGTGCAGCCAACCCCAGCCCCATGCTGGGCTGAAACAAGAGGCGAGAGCCTGATTCCCACACGTCTTCCTGGCAGGGGCTGGGCAGTGCCAGGGACTGTTTCAGGAGAAGTCCCAGAAATGTCCGCAGGAGGGAAGGACAGGTGGGCTGCATGCCGAGTCTTCCAGAGGGGGATGAAGTGCAGCAAGCGACTGGGTATGAGCTGGACATGTCCAGGACCAGCGAGGCCAGAAGGGGATTGTGGTGAAGCCGGAGAGATGAGGTGGCCAGAGCGTAACCGCAGTGTAAATCTCAGGGAGTTGAAAATCTCCCTTGGGAAGCTGCATTGCCACGGTCACCACTGCTCAGGATGCTGGTGGGAGGCCAGGGAAGTCTTCAGGTGGTCGATTCTGAATCACCCCATTCTGCCTCTTTACTTACACGTCCTGGCTGGGTGGTCTATGAATTTAGGATATTTCACCCACCCTGCATAGGCTTGAACAGAGCTTTCGGTACCACTGGGCTTGGTGCTGCAAGCCTTTCCTGTGGTGGTCATTGAGTCCCAGGGGGCCGGTGGTGAGCCTTCCAGCGCCAGTGCCCAGTGACCCCTGGACACTGCCCAAGGCCAGCACTCAGCTAGGCGGAAAGGTATGTTTTCCAGGAATCTGCCTCATCCTATACTCCAAGGACGACTGACAAGGGATCGATGAGTCACAGAAGCGATTACCATCGTAATGAGCAGCTCAGTGACACTCAGGAGGTGCCTCACGCAAAGTCACGGCCCCTGTGATTGAGGGTGTCCTAAGGAAGCTACTGTAAATAGAGCCAGGAGCTGCTGTGGGTGGGGAGCTGTCACCCATCTGCCCTGGCAGGGAAGGAGAGGACTCATGAATAAAGACGCTCACAAGGGAACCATCCCTGGGCGACCTGGGTTACTATAGAGGGTTACTACAGAGGGAGTGACTGGGTTACTGTGGAGGGAGTGACTGGGTTACTGCAGAGAGAGCGACCTGGGTTACTACAGAGGGAGCGACCTGGGTTACTACAGAGGGTTGCTACAGAGGGTTACTACAGAGGGAGCGACCTGGGTTACTACAGAGGGTTGCTACAGAGGGTTACTACAGAGGGAGCGACCTGGGTTACTAGCAGAGGAAGTGACCTGGGTTACTAGCAGAGGGTTACTACAGAGGGAGCGCTGGGCCAGTGGCGCAATGGATAACGCTGGCCTGGCTACGGATCAGAAGATACTACAGAGGAGCGACCTGGGTTACTACAGAGGGTTACTACGGAGGGAGCGACCTGGGTTACTACAGAGGGTTACTATGGAGGGAGCGACCTGGGTTATTACAGAGAGTTACTACCGAGGGAGCGACCTGGGTTACTAACAGAGGGAGCGACCTGGGTTACTACAGAGGGTTACTACAGAGGGCGGCCAGCTGCAGGCTTGCCTCCAGAGAGGGGAAGCCCACCGCAGCCCCCGACACTGTGATGGTGCTTCCTCCCTTGGGCAGTGTCAGTTCATGTGTCAGGAGCTGGGGAGAAGGTTCTGGAACCTGGCTTTGGGCCCCTAATTGGATGACCTAATGGTCACAGTCCTTTTGGTTTGGGGGACACTCCATGTTGCTCAGGGCCTACTCTGGGCTCTGAGCTCAGGGGTCACTTCTGGCAGTGCTTAGGAATCGAACCCGGGTCAACTGTGTCCAAGGCAAATGCTCTCCCGCTACTGTCTCTCTAGCCCCTCACAGTCCATTTCATTGCTACTAGGAATGTTCTTTTTGACTAGGAAGGATGATACAGCACATAACTTTTTCATGATAAAAAATGTGTTACGAGTAGTATGAATTTTAGCATTTTGGTCTTGAGACCACACGCGCCAGGACTTGGGGATACTCAGTGGCGTGCTCTGAAGGTGTTCAGAGAACCATGACATTCTGGGGGGTCAGCCTGCCTCCTGCATCAAGGAGTGGGCTCAGCCCACTGACCCAGTTCTTTGGCTCAGAGCATTTGATTTTTGAGGTATAAATATGGGGCCAGGAGATAGTACAGGGGTGAAGGTGTGTGCCTTGCCCTTGGCAGACTCCTTAGGGACCCTGAGCACCATTTGAGAAGCCTGGGCTATCTCCAGCACCAAATCCTGGCCTCTGGCCTCGAACCCCCAGACTGGTAGTTGAAGAGTCACCAGTGGGTCCTCAGAGCTCCAGAGCGCAACTCGGGAGCCCCCGTCTCGGGCAGGCACTTCTGCCATAAGATTCAAGTATAACTTTCAAGCAGGTGAAAGTGAAAGGTGAAAATCACCAGATGGTAATTTCAGATGGCACGTGTCTGTTCCTAGCAGGCAAAATCCACACACCATAGAGTCAACTGCCAGGAGAGATCCCTTGAGCACGGAGCCAGGAGTAACCCTGAGCAAAAGAAAGAGAAAGAACGATGATGATGCGTGCTGAGGGGAACGACAGCTGCCAGTTGATTCTGGGGAGGAAAAGCCCATCTGAGAGAGAGCAGGCGGGCGCAGGGAGGGTCCAGGGACTTTACGGCCCAATTACCCCCTGGATATCAGTTTCAGCATCTTGACCCCTATTTCCTGTTTTGCTTATCTTAGAATCACTGATTTTTTTTTTTGGTAACGTTTGCACAGCCCATATGGCTCTGGCTTCCAGCTGATTAGATATGGAGCTGGTTTATAATGGATTAGAGGGCAGGATTTGTTTGCCGGGTGAGGCGTTAGGAATGAAATGAAAGCAGAGGCCGCCAATGTTTGCAGGCCGATGGCGTTCTCAGTCCCGGAAGAGCCCTTGATGGGGAATGTGGATTAGGCTCTTGGTCACTTTTTGATTTGTGTTTCACTGTGGAGTTTTCCCAAGTTACAAATCCCTACAGATGCGTGGGATTTAAGAGGTACTGGGGCTCATATTTTTATATCCCTCTTTGGTCCTGCCACTAGGGTTGATTTTCCCTCCCCACTTCCCTTTAGCTCACATTTCCCCAGGAGCCGACCGGCTCAGCTGACTCTGCCAGGGCAAACAGTTGGAGCCAGTATCCAACGAACCTTGCAAAACGGGTGACTTATGGGCCTTGGGCACAAAATACTGAGCCACCACGAGGCTGTGCTCCCTGTCACTGGGCCTGCTCAGGTGGTACTGGCCCTGTCCCTTCAGGTTCCTTGGTCTTGACAACGTCCCTGAGGGTGAGCTCCCTGCTGCCCTGCTGTGCGTTGGTGTGGATTAAGGGCCTAAGAATTTTTTCTTTGTTTGGCCTGGGCTGCTGTGTCCCCATCAGCTGCTTTGATTGGATACCTGGGAGGGCGGGATCTAAAGTGGCCAATCGGATTCACTAGTTGATCCGGAGTTCCACCCTTCCACGCCCGCTGTATCATTCACCCACGCTCCTTCCTGTTGCCTTCTTTCCTCCCATGTCCTTGGCTGCGGTGTTTGGGGGGACCACAGCTCAGGCTCCTTCCGGAATGGGTTTGGCATGTGCTGGCCTGGGGCAGGGCTCCTACGTCTTTTGGTGGCAGTGCTTGCAAGGGGTCTCCCACTTTAGCTGCGGTGCTTGGACAGTGATGCGATGCAAGCCCACCAGGGTCCCAGACACAGGAACGGGGCTCAGATGTGGGTGGCACCAAGCATCAGACTCAGGGCCTTGCACTTGCGAGGCAGATGCTTTTTCCTTTGATTTTCCTTTTCTTTATTTAATCACTGTGAAATACACAGTTACACAGTTGTTCATGATTGTGTTTCAGTTATACAATTTCCAACACCTATCCCTTCACTAACGTACATTTCCCACCACCAACGTCCCCAGTTGCCCTCCCCTGAGCCCCCTCCCCAGCCTCTATGGCTGATCTCTCCCTCTCTCCTCTCTCTCTCCCCTCTCTCTCCCCACTCTTCCTCTTCCTGTCTCTCTCCCTCTCTCTCTCCCTCCCTCTCTCCCCTCTTCCTCCCCTATTAGGCACTGTAGTTTGCAATACTTTCACAGAAAGGGTATCATGCATATCCTTTTACCTCTTTCCAGCACCCAGGATTTGTCCAGAGTGATCATTTCCAACTGTCATTATCATAGTGGTCCCTTCTCTGTCCTAATTTACACTCCCCTCCCTCACCCTTCCTCTCTACCAAGGACTGGTTCTCCTGCACTCATTTCCGTTGTCTTTGGGTGTTACTCCCGCATTCTATGACTTTTCCCCTTATGTCCCATAAATGAGTGCAGTCACTCTCTGTGTTTCCCCTCTCCCTCTGACTCAGTTCACTCGGCACGATACTCTCCGTGTCCATCCATGTATAAGCAAATTTCATGTCTTCATTTTTCTTAATGGCTGTATTCCATTGTGTATATATACCATTGTTTCCTTATCCAGTCATCTGTTCTCAGCCACTCAGGTTATTTCCAGATTCTAGCCATTGTGTACCGTGGCTGCAGTGAACATAGAATCGCAGATTATTTTTCCTGCAGTGTGTTTTTGGGCCCTGGGGCATATTCCCAGTACTATTTCTAGGTCATATGGTAGCTCAATTTCTATTTTGTTGAGAATGTCCATATTATTTTCCCAAAGGATGGACCAGCAGTGAATTGGAGTCCCTTTCTCCCTGCATCAGTGCCAGTACTGGTTGTTCTTGTTCTGTTTGATGTGAACCAGTATCTGAGGTGTGAGATATCTCATTGTTGTGGATCTGCATCTCCCTGATGATTAGTGAAGAAGAGCATTTTTCCCATGTGCCTTTTGCCCATTTGTATTTCTTCTTTTGGGAAATATCTGTTCATCGCTTCTCCCCATTTTTTTTTTTGCTTTTTGGGTCACACCCGCAATGCTCAGGGGTTTCTCCTGGCTCTGCACTCAGGAGTTACTCCTGGTGGTGCTGGGGGACCATATGGGATGCCGGGATCGAACCCAGGCCGGCACAGGCCGGCTGCTTACAAGACAAATGCCCTACCCGCTGGGCTATCGCCCGCGCCCTCCCCATTTTTTTTTATAGGGTTGGATGTTGGGGACCCACTCCTATGCTGAATAGAACCACGCCCGTGCCGGGCTTCAGGAGCAGCTTGACAGCTACCTCGTGGGTTTGGTGGGATGTGAGCGTCTGTGCCATGCAGGTGATTGCAGCAGTCCTGACCCGCACCACACCTTTCCCTGAGCGGGAGGTGGGCAGAAGCTTTGTTTGCTCGAGGTTACCTCCCTCACTCCCCAAGTCACCGCCACACACCCACCCCTGTTCCCAAATAACATCCAACACAGAGACTGAGGGTTGATATTTTGACCAACATCTTTTTTACTTTAAAGAAAATTATTGTTTAATTATAACATGATGGTTTACAAAGTTGATCATAATATAGTTGACTCAATATTGGCACTCAATATTCCAACACCAATCCTGTCACCAGTGTGACCTTCCCTCCATATTGGCACTCAATATTCCAACACCAATCCTATCACCAGTGTGACGTTCCCTCCACCGAGCCCTGTTTCCCACTCACCCCCAGCAGGAACAAACAAACTTGTTTATTACCACCAAAAGGCAAATGGAATTATCAGAAAATAGATCAATCATCTGAGCTAGTTGGTGCTAGCTGAGCCATCTCTTCCTGTTTTCACTCACTGAGATTGGCATTGACCTTCTGTGTTGACCTTCTGTTTTGTAGGAAGCACAGCCCCTAAGAATCAGGCTCTCGGGAGCTGGGACAGTCTTCCAAAGCCCGGTGTCCAAGAAGTACCAGTGTAGGCACCGAGGAACGAGGAGTCTGAGTGCAACCTCCAGAGCTTCCTTCTGAACGTGGACCCCACCACCAGCAGGAACCTGCCATGGTCGTCTCCATGATAAAGGAAAAAATAAGTTTGGACGATAATTGGGAAGCAGGCGACCCACGACGCCAACACTCCAGCCCCTTCGAGATGACCCCTAAGTGACAGAACCAGGCAGATTCCTAGCCCAGATCTGTGTCCAAGACTTGAAGGAGGGAGAAAGAGATTTTTTTTATCCCTTTTAGCCAGCTCTGGGCTGCCAGTGGACCATGGATAAATGGACCATAAAGATATTTCCTGCTTAGGCAGCTGGTCCCCGCAAATACCAGCACTGTCAGAAACAGTGGGCCTGTGGGGGAGGGCCGTGGGAGACGAGGGAACAGTTTGGTGGAGAAGCTTCACCCTTGGGGATTTCTGCCCCCTCCCCCAACCCTGGAGTATTTCCGTTCCCTGGAGTGTTTCAAGGATTGGGTGAACAAACTGGGCCCCCTCCCGCCATCCCCTAAAGCTATAGGTTGACCTGACCCAGGTGGAAGAGTCAGGCGCCCCCTGGTGGGAAGTTTTGACTCATCCACAAGGATGTGAGCAGCCCAGCCAAGCCTTCCAAGGTACCAGTGTCCATCTGGGACTCAAGATAAGGCTAAGGAAGCCCCAGAGAAAAGGGAGGTTTCCTCAGGGACAGCCCTGCTGAGGACAGAGCCAGGACTGGGCTCTCCAGCTGCCCCACAGAACCCAGCACCACTGATATCTTCTGGAACTGGACCCTTCCCACCTCTTCCGCCTTTCCTAGGGGAAAAAAATCTTCAATCTGGATGGGATCAATTTCAGCTTCTCCCCGGGTCCTCTGTGTGACTGATGACAGGTCATGGAAAATAGGGTGTGTCATGGAAAATTGGGGCAACCACAATAATCCGAGCCCCCTTTCCAGATTTCTGCTTTTGTGCATGTTCATTGTCTGCTAGAAAGTGTTTTTCTCTGTCATCGGCGATCACGTAATTTCTAAGGAGGAATTAATTTTGTTTCTGTTAACTCTCTGGGGCGGGTGGGATGGGGGGGGGCATCTTTAAGGAAAACGCTTTTTTCCTTGGCCTGCCCATCCCTTCTTGGAATTGGGGATCGGGAGGCAATGGGGGTGCATTCCCTTTCCTAAAGCCCCTCTTGGCATTTTCCCCCAGTCACAGGATCTGCCAGAAGCGAACAAGGATCCTTTCTCCTCTCCTGCCCATGCTGCCCGCCTAGAAACACTTCGCCGACACTCACTGTCCTCTTGCTGTGCCCTCGCTGGTGGCAGAAGAGAAGGGAGGTACCCAGGTGACAGGGGAGCAGTCGGTGGCCGCTGGGGTGATAACACAGAGGCACCCTCTGTTGGGGTCATGGGGCCATTTTTTTGGCCAATGTCCATATTCAGGTGCTAAGGACCCTCAGGGTCTGGGACCCTCTGGCAAAAGAGAAGGTGGTGAGGAAGAGCGTGTGTCCAGTGAGGGGTGCGGACAGTCACAGAGCAACTGGGGCCTGGTCTTCCCCTGAAAGACCCAGGGAGGGAGGGAGGGGTCCTGGGGTGCCCATGGAGGAGAGACAGGCACCACTCAGCTATGCCAGGAAGGTGTTTAACCTGGCAGTGGGGACCCAAGGCACTCTGGCCTGGAGGTCTGGAAGTGCCCTTCTTTCCTGACCCAGAGCTTGTGGAGCCCCCTGGAGGTCAGGGGTGAGGGAAAGGGTGGTGTGGACTCCAGCCTGGTCCTGCCCACCAAGAAACAAAGCCCGTTCAGGGTGACCCAAGTGAATTTCTGCCTGACTTCGTGCTCTTTAAGTAGGATTTCACTTTTCAAGGATCTGGGGAAACCCCAAACCTTATAGAGCTTATTTTAATTTCACATATGTTACAGATCAAAGGCACCATGATGGGAAAAAATAGCATAATGATCGCTGATGATCTAATTCTCGGGACCTTTTCCAGAGACGGCCCCAAGCAGAGGCCCTGCAGACCTTTGATTTATCCCGCAGATGACACATGACGCGCCATCGCTCATTATCACAGGGAAGCGCGAGGTCCGCTTTTGATAAAATGCATTATTGTTGAGCAGTGATATGTAATAGTGTTTATCAAGGCAAAGAAGAAAAATATTTCCAGATACTCATGATTCTTCCCCGCAAGACGTCAGGAATATCCGCTTCCTTCTGTTTATGACATCTTCAACAGCAACTGCAAAAAGAAAGTGGGAAAAACGAATCAAATTAATGACGTGCTTTTAGTCAGGTGAGTGCCCTCGACACGAGGGCTGGTTTCTTCCTAAGCTATGAAGCATTTACAGCAAGGCTGTGAGGTTCCAAAGTTGCCCAGAGCCACATTAAACCTTGTCTCCTGCTCCTGATGGGGATTTAGTGTCGGTTTGACCTAGAGTGGGGTTGAGTCACTGGTCCTCAAAGTGTGTGCCTGGGAGCAGCCATGCTACACACCATCCTAGGCTGGCTCTGTGTGTCTGTGGCCACTAGGGTGGAACCAGCAAAAGCCCATTTGCCTGGTTGGCTGTCGTCAGTCGAGTGGCAGGTTAAGTCCTAAGACGACTTAAACACTGAGCCTCTTTCACTCATTCCTCAGGGTTCTTTCCCCTCCCATCCTCTTCCCACCATCTTTCTGTGTTGCCCTGAGGGTGGGCGTAGCGTTCTAGCAAATACTCTCAAGAGGAATGTTGGAAAGAGGGTGGGACACCAGGTTTCCATAAGGCATGCTCCAAAGGCATCCCTGGGCTTCTAACAGTGAGGCTGACGCATGGCGACTCTGGCAATTTTAAAATCACCGAAGATCACAGACCCGTGAAAATAGTTGTGAACCTTACATGCAGCTTTAATAACTGTGGTGTGATCAGGCTTGATTGGAAAGACAGCATGGAGACCTAGAAAAATAGCAGAATAAACCTGCTCTGGTCCCTTCAGTTCGGACTAACAATCATTGGACTAACAATCTCAGCTGGCAAAATGGAGCGTGAAGTAAGATGAAAATCCACAGGAGGGAATCTTTTTCCAGTGACACCATGCGCATGTGTAAAAATAGAAAAAATGGAAAGAAAGGAAGGAAGGAAGAGAGAGAGAAAAAAGAAAGAAGGAAAGAAAGAAAGAAAGAAAGAAAGAAAGAAAGAAAGAAAGAAAGAAAGAAAGAAAGAAAGAAAGAAAGAAAGAAAGAAAGAAAGAAAGAGAGAAAGAAAGAAAAAGAAAGAAAGAAAGAAAGAAAGAAAGAAAGAAAGAAAGAAAGAAAGAAAGAAAGAAAGAAAGAAAGAAAGAAAGAAAGAAAGAAAAGAAAGAAAGAAAGAAAGAAAGAAAGAAAGAAAGAAAGAAAGAAAGAAAGAAAGAAAGAAAGAAAGAAAGAAAGCTCTGTTCGGTGTTTCTGGACACCCATGGCACCCCCCTATGGTCCTCTGAGCCATGCCCGAGTGATCCTTGAGCATTGAGCTAGGAATAAGCCTTGAGAACCACCAGGTATGGCCCAATCCTGTCCCCTTCCACCCTCCCACCCTCAGCCCCACAAAAAAGCACTGTGGATTTGGGGTTGTTTGTTACACAGCAATGCTGGCTCCTATTTGGACATTGGCTGGGAGAGTCCATGATTATGTACCGTGGGTAGGTTCTAGTACCAACTGGAATGGGTGCCTTGGCCAACCCACTTCTTGCTTTGCCCCAGTTTCTCCAGGTGCATCAGGGAATGAGAGATGTACTAGCTTGTAGTTAGGGTTGCTGTGTGCAATAATCCCTTCTCCCTTTCCATCCTAAATACCCCTATCCTGCTGATTTGGGCTTATCTATCAGGTACACCTAGCCAGAGGAGCTTGTGGGGACTGTGGTTGCAGTGGGCACTGCTCCATCTGGAAGCACTGTGGGAGCCCCCTGCAAGCTCGCTCTCCTTCCCTCTAGAGCCAGAGCAAGGCTACTTCTGGAGTGGGGTCTTGGAATGAGCAGCTCCGTGGAGCAGGGCCACAGAAAGAGTCCAGCACATCACAAGAGAGTTTCCTGTTGTAAGCGCTGGGGACTTGGGGCTGTCTGTTACTGTAATGCTGACTCATACACTAGCTCTGTCCCGAAGGGCTGGATGTGCAGCACTCCGCCCCACACCCCCTTTACTGCTTTTATGGAAGAACCATGTTTATAATACTGTAAGGACAATTCTGTGCATATGTCCAACACCATGCCCATGGTGGAGTGACTGCTTCTCTCCACCAATGTCCCCAGGGTCCACTCATTTCCCCACACAAGGGGGTCTCAGTGCTATCGACAAACTCTCCAGCTCTGCACCTTTGGCCATTTCTTGTTCCCCTGCTATGTTTCTTTACATCTCACATGTGACAGGGTTGCTTTATTTTTATATTATGGTAGAGGTGGATAGGTGAAGAAAACCAAACTCCTGAAGTTCTACCAAACTGTAAATCAATGATAAAAAGCTTCCAAAACTGGATATCAGTTTATAGACATATAAATCAAAACTTTAATAGCATATACAATTCTCTGCTGACACAATTTTTTAAAATTCACATGAAGTAAATAAGACCTGTAAATAAACAACTGAGTAAGAGTGAGAAGAGGAGAATTTTTAAAATTAAGGAAAAAACTGAATGGGAGTATTATATATAATATATATGCATATTTTTTTTCCTTTTCTGTGTCACACCTGGTGATGATCAGGGGTTACTCCTGGCTCTGCACTCAGTATTTACTCCTGGCAGTGCTCAGGGCACAATATGGGATGCCGGGAATCGAACAGGGGTGAGCCATGTGCAAGGCAAATGCCCTGCCTGCTGTGCTATTGCTCACACCCCAATGTTAGAAAATATTATATAATAGATAATGCACCATTAATGAGTAAGAGAATAACATCTATAGATGTTTAAAAACCACCTGAACAGACATACAACAATTATCACTGTCTTCCCGTATATCATCTATTACTCGAGTGGGCACCAGTAACATCTCAATACGTCTTGTCACATGTAAGATAGCCCAAGGTCATCATCCCGCTCCAGGAACATAGAGCCTCAAACCATTCCATCAGGTCATGGGAATGAGGTCTATAATGGTTACTGGTATTTGGCATGTCAAATATGACACGGGTAGCTTGCCAGGCTCTACCGTGCAGGATGGACTCTAATACTAATTCAAATTTTCCTAAATTTATAAGGCTTAAGTATAGTAAATAAAAATGAATTAACATTTAAATAGTATAAACATTTAGCACAAGACACTATAAAATAGCATAAAGTCCTTATCAAGCTAGGAATAAATAGATAAACAGTACTTTTTTTTGTTTGTTTGGGAACCACACCCAGCGATGCTCAGGGGTTACTCCTGGCTCTGAACCTAGGAACCACTCCTGGCAGTGCTCAGGGGGACCATATGGGATGCCGGTTAGCATCATTAACTGTCAAATCATGGTACCTCAAACCATATTAGCTGTCCCTCTGAGGCAGGCATCCCAGAGAGTCTCCACGAGAGCCCCCTAGGAGAAAACACTCACCAAGAATAAGAGCCAGGACATATTCTCATGCAGCTCGATATAAACGCTCTTATATCGAGAAACTAGCCAGTGGGTTCTGGAACCTTCCATGTCTGCCTGTGTGCCAGTGTCTGAGGATGGAGCCCTTGGAGCTGGGGTGGCCAAGTTTGGACTGGTAGTGACAGTGGGCACGGCTTGGTCACTCCTCCATGAGCTTAGGGGTTTGGGGGCCCAGAGTGGGGCGGGCTATCCTGCACGTCAGGTCCAGCGTGGAGTATGGGTTGATTGCGGGGACAGTGGGTGATGTGCAAAGGAGCCCATAGTTTTGGCTCTCCGTTGTGCAGGACCTTTCCAGAACCTCAAGTCTTGGCAGCTACTTCTTCGGTCTAAAAAGTCTCTTAGGTAGATGTTGACAACATCAATGTTGACTGAGATCTGGGCTTCATAAAATGCTAATCAGGCAGGAGAAAGACAGGGCAGGGAGGGGGCTTGCCTGGCGGCAGCCTCCCTCCATTCAGTCCTGGGCACCCCCAAGGATCACCTGAGCCCACTAGGAGTGCAAAGTCAGGAGGAAGCCCTGAGCACTGCTGGGTGTCCCCAAACCAGCACCCAAACAAAAACCCAGTGCAATTCTCCCGCAAACGCCAGTTGGGTCACAGAGAGACGGAAAACAGGGAAACGGGACAGTAAAGACGAATCCTCGGGGCCCTGGGAGCATTTAACTCCGATTGATCGGCTGCCATGACTTTTCCAGGAGGGACGGACTCTAACCTCGAATTCGATTTTCCTGTCTTTCACTCTGGTGCAAGGATAAACAACCCAGACCAAGGATAAACCACATCCCAGTCAGCTCCAGGGCTTCTGTGAGCTGCAGTTGGGCGGGGAGATGTTTCAGGGGCTGAACCCTAGGGGGGCCCCTGCGGTGAGGCAGTGCCTGGCCCTGACTCCTGGCTCCATCCCTTGTCTCACCTCCAGCATATTGACACGCTTTCTTTTTGCCTATTGGCCTTTTCCTCTATGTTTCTATTCGCTGTATCTGTGGCAGGTGAGGGCTCAGTCCTGGAAAAAACTGCCTCTCACAGGGCTCTTTAGTTCCTGACTCTTCCGCAGCGTGTACACCAGTCGGGGCCAGCTCCTCAGCTTCACTATCTCTCTCTGAGCCAGCTCAACCCTCGCCCTGCCCGCTTCAGTCTGGAGTCAGGGACAGGCCGGCTGGACAGCCTGTCTCACTGCAGGAAGTGTCTGATCCTAAGCAGTTCCTCGGCCCTGCCTCGCCGTGTCACGAAACGCCTGTAGGCTGTGGGTCACGCCCCCTCTTCCCTGGCCTCTGACCTTGGCCACTGACCCTGGCTCTCCCCACCACACCCCCGTAGATCTGTCCCTCCTGTTTCAGGCTTCTGTGAACATAGACTCCTTTCCCACGCAATCGCTTCCGGTTTTCACGTCTTATACCCCTGCAAAGGCAAAGCCCAGGCGCATGTGTAAGTTTGGCTACTCTGCCTCTCCTCTCCTCCTCACTGTCCCTGCAAATGGAGAAGGACTCTCTTGGGCTGGAAAAAGGTAAGACAGATGGGCCTGAGACCAGTAGGCTGGAGGGTGTGGTCACCTGTCCCAGAGAGACATCCCATTGCCTTTTGCAGCTTTTCCCCAGCAGAATGGCGAGGTTGCTTTTGCACTGCTAAGGACCCCAGGCTCCTGGCCAGGGAGTGCCAGCCAGGAAGGCTGTGCAGGTGGCATTCTTCTTAATCGTGCGTCCTCGACTTCTATCCACATCTGAGCACGCACTCTGGGGCTGCAACCATCTGCAGCAAGTGCTGTCTCTCTTGCCTTGCATGCTGCCAACCTGGTTGGGTCCCTGCCCTCCACCTGGTCCCCAGCACTACCAGGAGTGATTCTGAGAACAGAACCAGGAGCAAGCCCTGAGCACAACCAGGTGTGGGCCCTGCCCCCAAAACAGAAGCCCAAAGCACACCTCCAGTAACGCTTTCCCACCATTTTCAGAACCTGTGACATCTGGTCGTTGTATACACCTTAGCTGCCCACCCCCTCATGAGTCTGTATGAGTTTCCTGCAAAATGACTAAGACATGCACAAGTTGTGACGTCACTCTACCTCCAGGGGGCTAAAAGCAGCCCCCCACCTCCATGCCACACCCCTTCTTTGAAGCTGTTCTCCAGCCATGTACCTTCCCATCTGGAGCTGTTTCCTGTCTTCTCTGTTGCTCTTCCTGTACTTTTCCAAGGGCGACACACAGTTTAAGAACATCCTGGCATCTGAGTCAGGGAAGTCCTCCCTTGTAAAGTGTGGGTGAGGGGCGTGCTCACCCGAGGGAGCTGGTGCCGACCTGCACAGAATTCAAGGTAGAGGGAGTCGGTTTTAAAAGAAAGGTCCAGGAGCCGGAGAGATAGCCCAGCGGGCACTCACTGAATGTGCTAGACTTGCATGGCGTCCATCGGCTCCTCTCCCCAGCACCACATCTGGTTCCCTGAGCACTACCAGGAGTGATCCCTGAGCACAGAGCCAGGAGTAAGCTCTGAGCACTGCTGAATGAGAGAATCCCAACAATAAAAAGTATGTCTTACAATTTAAATTTCTATTACGATTTTTGGATCCTGCAATGCTCTGCCAAGTTTTATTGCTATTATTATTATACCCTCCCCTTTATTATTGTTATTGTTATTATACCCTCCCCCTTTATTATTGTTATTATTATTACACCCGCCCCTCTATTATTGTTGTTATTATTATTACACCCGCCCCTCTATTATTGTTGTTATTATTATTACGCCCGCCCCTTTATTTAAGCCCTGTGGTTTACAGAGTTGTTCGTGATTTGTTGCAGGCATTCAGTATTCCAGCACCAATCCCACCACCACGTCACCTTCCCTCCACCACTGTCTCCATTTTCCCAACCACCCCTCAAGCCTACCCCCATAACAGGCCCACAATAATTTGTTTTATATTGCTTGTTACCACTAAGTAGCTAAATATTTAGAAAATATTTTCATAGAAGAAAATATGTGAAAATTGCTGCATCACACTATGGGGACATTAAATCCTAGTCTGGGCCTTTATTAAGCTGCTGTTGCAAGTGAAGCTTCCAAGTTAATATTTTGTTAGTTGAGCTGAGTCGGCTTCTACCTTACATCCCATAAAACCTGGTCTGCTCCTACTGGGAGCAGTGTCAGTGTTGTAGAATTTGGAGACCAGAAAACCCAGAGCATGTAGCGGGGCAGTCGGTCAGCATGGCGGCGTTTTGGGGTCTGGGAGCAGCTGCTAGTGCTTTGTTAGGGTGGCAGCTGGCCTGCCTTGCTGCAACGTGGCCCCAGAGGTCTCAGCCGGGAATGGGTGTCTGGGAAATTTTGTGGCAAGTTGACCCTTTTCAACAAACAAATATGAATTTGGATGATGTGGGTTCCAAAATCCAGCTTCTGTTGCCTCAGGTTGGTCCCAGGCGCAGAGGAATGTGGGTCCACTCACTTCTCAGCCCCAGCTCGTCCCCATCCCCTCCAACCCTCCTCTGGCCATGGGAGCCAGTTTCCAAGCCCCCCGTCTGGCCTCAGCACCCAATGGCTGAGACCCGCTGAGACCAGCTCCTTCCCCACAGAAGCCCAGATGCTTCTCCTTGACCAAGATTGCTGCTAGCAGAGGGCTAAGCTGTCCAGAGGTGAGTGAGCTGGACAGTCAGGCCAGCCCAGTGCCAAGGAGAGAGGACAAGAAAGTCGGGCCGGAGCGAGAGTACAGCGGGTAGGGTGTTTGCCTTGCCCGCGGCCGACCCAGATTCGATCCCCGGCATCCCATATGGTCCCCAAGCATTGCCAGGAGTAATTCCTGAGTGCAGAGCCAGAAGTAGCCCTTGAGCATCGCCGGATGTGACCCAAAAAAGAAAAAAAAAAAAAAAAGAAAGTCTCACGTGCATCTCTGTGATGCGGCTTGGGGTGGTCCCCAGCCCTGCTTTGGGACCCTACTATCATGGGGCTCCCCTCATCTGGACCAGGAGAGGCCCAAGGATGGGAGGGGGCATTGGAAGACCTGAGAGAGGAGAGATTCAGGCTCTTGGAGGTGCTGATTATGAAAAGTCAAGATCTGTGAAGATCTGCCTGGAAATGATGGAGCTGGACACAAAGAACTTCCCTTTGGGGAGAAATAGCCCTGAGCCTCTTGGGCGACCGACTGCAGGGACTGTCGCAAAGCTGCCACGTTGCCCCGCACTCCTTCCTCCACTATCTTTCCCTCCAGAAAGCGGCTTGGGAAGGGACATAGCAGATGTGTTAGCCGGTCAGAACAATGGCCAGTCCAGTGGACTTGGCCTCACGGCCAAGGTTCCTAACTGCATTCCGGCCCTCCAAACCTGCAAGGTCCAGAGAACAGGCTTCAACTCAGCTCCACCCGAACATGCAGCCGCAAGTGTTAGAGATGCTTCAAAGGGTGGCATCAATATATTTCACTGCACCCTTTTTCACTTGTATCACTTGTATCGCTTATATCACTTGTCTTCCCGTTGTCCATCGATTTGCTCAAGTGGGCACCAGTAACATCTCCATACATCCTGTCACAAGCAAGTGTAGCCCAAGGGCATCGCTCCAGGAACACAAAGAGCCTCAATGAGGACTATAATTGTTACTGGTTTTTGGCCTATCAAATATGAGACGGGTAACTTGCAGGCTCTGCTGTGTAGGTGGTACACTACAGTAGTAGACTCTCATCTTGAGCTTTACTGATGAACCTCAACAAGGAGAGATCTGCTTTTCTCTTGGGTGGAACTCTGAGGAGCTGTGGAGTTCGGATGTTGAGAATGACTGACCTCATGGTGTGGGGGTTCCCCCGGCTTCTTGCTAGGCTCACTGGGAAGATGGGCCACGGCTAGAACCTGCCTAGAACTGTACACAGTGTATAAATGTGAAAGATCCTGGGAAGGACCTAGTCCTAACTTCCAGTATTATCTAAGAGTGTTGCACGGCTGCTCTGCGGCTGTGCAGCGGCACAGCGGTGGGTCTGGAGTGTCTCTCTTCTGGGGTTGCTGGTTGTGGTGGTTGGGAGCTCGCAGCCACGCCTTCCGACATGGAGGTGGAGGAATGGGAGGAGGAGCCCAAATCCCAGCTCCAAGTCCAGCCAGCGAAGCCCTCCCCCCCACCCCCACATGAGTGAGCAAACCCTTGGAGCTATGTTGGACTCTGCCAGGGGCATCCTTTTTGGCATTCAAATGTTTAAGTAAGTTCTACAAACATGGGACTTCAGGGAGCCTGTAGAAGGGGGAGCCGGAAAGGGATGTTTATCTGCTTGTCAGTGGAAGAAATATCAAGGCAAGAACAGTGACATCCTAGGGGGCTGGCGTGGGGTCCCCAGGAGACAGGCTATGCAACCACAGGTCATCCAGAGCCTGTGATGGCTCAGCTCTGCCAGGTGAAACGTTTGCTCTGCACACTTGATGCAGTGACATCAGATTTGCTGGTCGGGAAGAAAGGCAAACACTAGATGTATTGGCTGAGATTTACAAGGTCAAAAGGAAAGTTTCAGACAGCGTCTTAAGGGCATTCAATTGCTAGAACTGTCTGCTGTAAAACAGGGTGATTATCTTGAATAATTCATTTTATAATGCAGAAGGATTTCTTTCCTTTTTATTTTTTTTATTTATAGTAGAGGATCTTTAACCAAATGAGAAGTTGAATCAGCTTTCATGATTATACATCCCAGTTAGCGGTCTTAAACCCTGTCTGTATTTAGGGTTCAATAAGTACTATATATTTTACATTTAAATCTGGAAAAGATCCCAGTAGACCTGTTAGCTGAAGTCTGGGCTGTCAAAGGCAGTCTACCGGGACCTTGGTGTTGGCCCAACAAGCCATTTATTTCTCCAGCAAAATGGGTTTATTCAGAAACAACAAGAAAATGTAATTTGGAAGGTGGAATCTCAAGGTGAAACACGTGCAGGTATTTGCCAGAACAATGAAAAACAACGTTCGTTTGTAGACTTTTAGAGTGTCTGGGGAGTTGGTTGTCAACTGGCTTCCTAATTGCAGAAGCTTGATGCGCTCTCATTGGCTGTTGCTGAGTGGGAGGAGTCAGCTGGGACAGCCTGCCTACCTTACTTCCTGTTGGAAGTGCAATGCAGGTCTCTTCCGCTAAATATTGCCGTGTGCTCCCTGCTCGGAAGTTCCGTTTAAGTGAGGTTTCTGAGACTGGAATATGGTTCAGTGGTGGAGCACTTACCTTGCTTGTGTGAGGCCCTGGGTTAAATTCCTGATACGTACAATCTGTTTGAAGTAATAAATAAGGTTTTGTTTATTAATTTTCACATGAGAGATGGTATGCCCATAGAACTGGCTAAGAGTGGTCTTGATGATGATGATGATGATGATGATGATGATGATAATGATGATGATGGAGAGAACAGGGTTCATACTGCACCTAAGACATCATCAGCCTTTCCAGCATCAGAGAGCCTGCAGATAACCCCCAACATAATCCATGTGTAGAGCTCCTGAGGCACGCAGCAGCTGACAGAGGCTCTGAGGCTAGAATGGCCAAACCCACTCTTCCCCATGAAGCACCATCATCTACAGCCAGCTGATGAGTTCTGTAATGTTCTCCCAGGGGGTTGGAAAAAGCCCCACCCCTCCATTGAGGTGGGGTGAAAGGTTGTGGAAAGTCACCAAGACTCTTTGTACTGGCTAGGTCCTACAGTACCGTACTGTAGGACAACCACGTAGACAGGAATGGGCGACAGTCAAGCAGAACAGGAAGGAAGGCAGGAAGGCAGGAAGGAAGGGAGGGAGGGATGGAGAGAGGAAGGAAGGAAGGAAGGAAGGAAGGAAGGAAGGAAGGAAGGAAGGAAGGAAGGAAGGAAGGAAGGAAGGAGGGAGGGAGGGAGGGAGGGAGGGAGGGAGGGAGGGAGGGAGGGAGGGAGGGAGGGAGGAAGGAAGGAAGGAAGGAAGGAAGGAACCAGCAAGTTATACAACTGGAAAATTCCTCCATTGATAAGGGACTTTACCTCATCATCAATGTCTGGGAGGGGGAGCTTCACCCCAATTCATTTATGACTTCCATAAAGACATAGGGAAGGAGTGCATGGAATTTTGTACAGATAAAATGCAGAAAATAGTCATCCGTAACTCGGGCTTCCCGCCAAAGAGCCCTAACCTGGGCTAACCTAATAGAAACACGTCTGGTGGCATACTCAACACCTCGTAAACTGACAAAGGAGACAAGAAAAGTTGGAATGCTAAGGCTTAAAAGGAAGTTTGGTGTGCGGAATCATTAACAGAAAAACCCTGACTGCATTTGGCATGGATTTGTCCCATGGCCTTATACTGAGCTGAAAACTCTAATATAAAACAAAAAAAAAATGTAGCCCTGAATGTGTATCACTCCAGTCCTAAAGATTTCTCCTGTCAGGAGCTGTCAGATATAAATAAAATCGAAGCTAAAGAGAAAGTTATTGAGAAGGTGAGAGATGGGAAGGATTTTGGACGAAACCATGAGGAATGCGAGGCTGACAGATGTTGCTAATTCAGAAAGAATAACTTCCTATTCAAATAACAAGTAAAAGGTGTTTAAAAGGAGGAAGGTTATATTTCACGTCAGCAAGTACAGCTGGTGGTGAGTGTTACATAAATATTGATTAAAAACACGGTGTAGTTTTCCTTTGAATAATATAAGCTCATCGGAGTCTTTTTCTCCTTGGCTGGTATTTTACAGAGATCAGTTTCAATTGGGCTTCTTGATTCATTCTGAGAAACCAGGAATTTTGCGTTTTTATTATTTTAATTGGAAAAGAGGCGGGTGTGATGACTTAGCTTTGATGTTTGCAGTGTTTTTAATGTTGCCTATCATTAAAACTCCGATGGTGATGTTTGCTATCTAAAGAGCTTGAGGTGTTTCTTGGGGCCAGTTCACAACCACTGAGTAATTTTCCTGGAGGTTGAGTCCTGGAAGAAAGAATGGACAGGGATTTTTTTTTCTTTTTTTGGGTCACACCCGGCAATGCTCAGGTGTTTCTCCTGGCTCTGCACTCAGGAATCACTCCTGGCGGTGCTTGGGGGACCATATGGGATGCCGGGATCGAATCCGGGCTGACACGGGCCGGCCGCATGCAAGGCAAATGCCCTACCCGCTGGGCTATCGCTCCGGCCCCAGACAGGGATATTTTTGTTGCTCCCAATGGGGAGTTGATCTGCCAGATACGGTGAGGGCAAGACTCAAGGAGAGATCACACAACAGTGGCGATGAGGACCGCGCACTCACACGCCAGTTGTGTTCATAACCCACCTTTCAACTCACTGCCCTTCATTTCCTCCTTTGTTCAAAAGACACGAAGTCCCCATTTTGCACGCCTTTTTGTCGCTCATACGGACAACAGCAGTAATACTGGGAAATGAGGCCAGCGCCCTTCCAGAGCTCCACAGCCCAACACGGCCTGGATGAAGACACTCACCATTTGAGAGCTCCAGAGTTAGCCAGGCAGGAAGCTGGGCAGAGCTTTCACCAGAGCACTGGGTGCAAGGGCGACCCTGGGTGCTGAATTCACCCTTGCAAGGCAGGTGCTTCTCCACAGAGCATCTCCTGGCTCCCCAGACCTGACGAACGTCCCCTCAGCACCTCTGCCGGCATCCCAGGTAGGTCCTGGGGTGCAGTTGGGGAGGGCACTCATGCCCGCCTCCCTGTTAGGGCGCTTTTTGTGTGTGTGTGTGTGTGTGTGTGTGTGTGTGTGTGTGTTCGCCTTGTTTCAAGGCCACACCTTGTCGGCGTCTCCGGTCTCCAGTGCTGGGACTCGATCCTAGATCAGCCGTGTGCAAGGGAAATGCCTGCCCTTGCCCTGACTCTGCACTTTACAGTGCTGAAGGTGTCCGAGGCGTTGACAGGACACGGGTTGTGCTAGGGAAGCAGCGGCAGCTCTGGAAAGGACGAGAAGGGTTGGGAGGAAAGGTTGGGGTGACAGGTGTCCCCGCCCCGAGCAGCTTCAGGCTGGGGCAGGCACAGACCACACCCAGGCCCTGCAGTGTTCCACACAGACACTCCCTCCTCGCCTCCTGGCCTGGGCAAAAAGGCCCTTCCCTGCCCTCCGACCTCTGCTCTCCCAGCGGCTCCACACCTTTGCTTCCGGCTCACCCACCTCAACCTGGCTGGCTCCTGAGTTTTGTGGGACCCTCCCACTCTGACCCTGGAGTTTCATCACGTTTGACAACTTGCCTGGAAGCTGCAGGGACACTATTCCCAGCACCCCAGTTGGGAGGTGAAGCTTGGGGCACCAGACCTTTTTGCTGAATGAGTGAATGAATGAATGAATGAATGAATGAATGAATGAATGAATGAATGAACGAACGAATAAATGTCGGGGCTAAAGATTGAATGATGGTGTTTTTGAATGATGGTGTTTGGGGTGTGGGGCCCTTTCTGTCTCCTAGTAATTGAATAGTGCAAGGTACAGAACACTGGGAGACCCCCTCCCCACAGCCGCATGGGCGCGTCCAAGAGGCCCCCTCCCCACAGCCGCACGGGGGCATCCAGGAGACCCCCCCCCACAGCTGCATGGGGTGTCCAGGAGGTCAGAGGCCAGTTCCAGACCACAGGACGTAGAGCTTGCTAAGACTTCTGCAGGTGTCCTACTGCAGGGGTAAGTGATGCATTTGTCCCCCTCTGCCTAGTTTTTATGACCCCCACCTTCTCTCCCAGCCGAGGGTGCTGGGTGGTCAGCTGGGGATGCCCATCTTTCCTGTGATGCTTTGTACCTGCAGCGGCAAAAGCTTCAGGGAATCTAACTTCCTGAGACTAAGAAACAGGAAAAGAATCCCCGGTGACCTTTTTAGCAACAAGATGGCCAGCCTGGAATGTGTGTGTGTGTGTGTGTGTGTGTGTGTGTGTGTGTGTATGGTTTTGAACCACACCTCGTGGTGCTCTGGGGCTATTCCTGGCTCCCTGCTCGAGTGACCCCTGGCAGTTGGTGTTTGAGGGACCATGTGCGGTCCTGAGAATTCGAACTAGGGACAGTGGGATCAAAGCAAGTGGCCCAAGGCTGGCCTGTTTTTTTTTTTTTGTTTGCTTTTTTTTGGGTCACACCCGGAGATGCTCAGGGGTTTCTCCTGGCTCTGCACTCAGGAATTACTCCTGGAAGTGCTTGGGGACCATATGGGATGCTGGGATCGAACCCAGGCCGGCACGGGCCGGCCACGTGCAAGGCAAACGCCTTACCCGCTAGGCTATCGCTCCGGCCCCCAAGGCTGACGTTTTTATGCCTTGTATCCTCCGTGGGTTTATGGGTGATTTTCCTGGTTTTCATGCATCAAGACAAGGGCTGCTTGCAGCAGAATGCCATCCTATTCGGATGGAGCAGTACACCACCGGGAGAGGGAACCAGAAAAAACCTAGAGCTGCATTAGGCGACAAAAAGGCAGGTATGAGATTCCGGGGGTGCCCCCGTTCTATAAACAGAGGGACC
Organism: Cryptotis parvus; assembly: GCA_021461705.1. Classification (NCBI taxonomy): domain Eukaryota; kingdom Metazoa; phylum Chordata; class Mammalia; order Eulipotyphla; family Soricidae; genus Cryptotis; species Cryptotis parvus. The sequence continues at coordinate 234,233 of JAJIBD010001779.1, read as the reverse complement.
CACAAAGGGAGACGTCAGCACCCGGATCTCAGGCTGGAAGCCACCGGGGCTTCTTGCTGTCAGAGGTACTGCCGGACACGCCATCTGTTCAAATACTGTCAAAGAGGGAAAGCCTGTGTTGAAAACCCCCAGCACAATGGCCCGGCAAGCCCTACCTGCTGCAACAGGCAGGCCATTCTTCCCCGAGCAAACAAGCCCCGCACAGCGCAGCCTTGGCTAAGCCCAGGGTGCAGCCCCATGAAAAGGCGCTTCACGTGCCGGTGGTGATGGTGTCTTGTTGGCGGGAGGCTCTTCACGGCCCAGTAGAGGTGTGTGTGGTTTGGCTCCGTGAAAAAAATGCCCCACCCTTCCCGTCAGCCTGAAAACAAAAGGGGCCTCTTTCCCCATCTCTCAGCGGGCTTTCATCTGCAGCCTTCCCTGGAGCTGGCTTGATGGATGGGTGCCCCCGTTTTCAAAGGGCGGCTCCCCAGAATCGCACCGGAGCTCAGGGCTCCTCCTGGCTGCCTTTCCAGGTCCAAGTCTCCCCGCACCCTACCTTCTCCTGTGCTTACCTGTGGCAGCCCCCCAGGTGCTGATCCTCCCCAGAGAAGATGCCCCAATCCCACCCAGGGCACTCACCCCAGCAGGCACTCACCCTCTGCACTTTCCTTGCTGCTATTTGGTTGATTTTTTTTATTTTTGAGGGGGAGTTTGGGAGACACTGGCAGTGCTCTGGTATGCTCCTGGCTCTGTGCTCAGGGATCACTCCTGTCGGGCTCGGGGACCGTGTGTGTGTATGTGGGGGAAGCTGAGGAGGGTCGGGCGCTGGGTGTTGTTAGGACTTGGGAGGGTGGTCTCAGGCAGCAGCAGGGGGTGGGCAGGGCTGGAGGACAGGCAGAGGCTGGTAGAGCAAAGGGGAGGAGAGGCTGCCCCCAGAAAGGTCTCTGTGGCCAACCGCATGTGCTGCTGGTATTGGAGACCTTGGGAAGGAAGGAGCAGTGGTGGGCTCTGCACAGGATCCTGCAAACACCAGCCCGGGGACCCCAGGAGTGGGTTCGGGCGTCCTTGTCAGCTTCCCAGCTCAGCTCACACCAGCCCGGCCTCGTCCCCTGAGGAGCCGCCCTGGCCCGGCTTGTGTTCCTTTCCGTTGTAATAGCAGTAAATAAAAACATGCCTCACAAAGGCCCAGTGTGCCCAGAGCAGGTCTGCGAGATCCTCAGCATCACACCCCATTTATCCCTCCTGAGCAGTGCACCTCCGGTGAGAACGGGGAGCCGGCAGTTTGCAGGGGAGCGTCATGGACGGAGCAGCCCACCGGGAGGCAATCACTGTTTCCGCCAGCACCAGTTGGTGCTGCTGCTGCTTCCTGCAGAATCAGCTGCCCTGCCCGGCCCGCTCAGCTCTGTGGGGGCCAAGACGCTGCCTCCAGGGTGGGGGTGGGGGCGGAGGGCTGGGGGCAGCCCTGGGGGGGCGGAGGGCTGGGGGCAGCCCCCACTTGTCGGGGTGCAGTTCTGGGGCCACATTTGTGGACTGGATGTGATATATACTTCCAGGTCCTGTGTGTGGGGGGGGGCGCCCACCTGGAATCTAACTTTCCCCGCCCCCAGAGGAGGTGCTTCCCCTGGTTTGATCCCCTAGCGCTGCATGTGGCTCCCCAAGCAAGCCCTGCCAAGAGCAATTCCTGAGCAAGTCAGGTATGACCTAGCCCCCCACCCCCACAAAGAGATGCTGCTAATGTAGGGCCCGGTGCTCACCCACAGCTTATCAGACGTGATCGCCACAAGGGTTCTGGTCCCCTGCCTGGGTCCCCTGTCCCCAAGTTCTCAGCTGCTGTACCAGCCCCTGCCCCTGGCACCCTCCACCCAGGATGCAGGGCCCAGGATGCATTTCCTTCTCCCAGGGGGTCTGGGAATGTGGCCAGCCTTCTCCCATCACCGCTTCCCTCCTTCTTCCCCCTCCCAAGTCTGTCCTCCAGGAGGTGCAGGTTTGCAGTGGTCAGGCACCCCAGTGGGGTTGCCCTGCTAGTGACACCCACTTTGAGAAAGTGAGTGTCCTTATTCCAGTTGGAATTGTTGTAGCCACGCTAAGAAGTACAGGAAGAGCCAGAGCTCTCCTGGTCAGGAGCAATTTTGAAGCCAGAACTTGATGTGAGTGTGTGAAGCCAGAGCAAGTGTGTAAGTGTGTGTGTGTCGAGTATCAGGCACGTATTTCCTCTTACACACTAACTCCCTTGTGATCATGAGGGTATGAGTGTGTCAGTACATGGTGTGAGTGAGTGCATGGTGTGAGTGTGTGAGTGCATGGTGTGTGAGCATATGGTGTGAGTGTGAGTGCATGGTATGAGTGTGTCAGTGCATGGTGTGAGTGAGTGCATGGTGTGAGTGTGTGAGTGCATGGTGAGTGTGTGAGCATATGGTGTGAGTGTGAGTGCATGGCATGAGTGTGTCAGTGCATGGTGTGAGTGAGTGCATGGTGAGTGTGTGAACGTATGGTATGAGTGTGTGTGCTGCTCTCTGCCATTCTGTCACACAGGTGGCTCCTACCCACCGTCACAGGGCAGCACAAGTGTGTGAGCATATAAGTACATGTGTGGTATATGTGAATGACTGCATGCTGTGTGAGAGTGTGTGTATGAGTATGCATGTATGAATGTGTGAGTATGTAAATGTGTGTTAAGTAAATGTGTGTATGTGGGTATATGAATGTGTGTATATGAGTGTATGTATGAATATGTGTATGAATGAGTGTATGTGGGTATATAAATATGTATATGAGTGTATGTATGAATGTGTGTATATGAGTGTGTATGTATGAATATGTGTGTGAATGAGTATGTGAGTATACGAATGTGTGTATATGAGTGTATGTATGAATGTGTGTATGTATGAGTATGTGTCTGAATAAGTGCATGGGGTATATAGATGTACATATAGAATGGTGCTGAGTGAATGGGTGTGTATGGGCGTGTATGTATGACTGTGTGACTGAAAATGAGTATGTTGAGTATATGAACATGTGCTGAGTGAATGTGTGAGTGCATAGGTATGAAGGTGTGAGCATATAAATATGTGAGTGTAAATGTGTATGTGTCGAGTGAATGTTTATGTGTGAATATGAATGTGTGTATGAATGTGTGTATGAATGTGGAAATGAATGTGAGTGTATGAGTGTGTATAAAAGTGTGACTGTTAATGAGTGTATGTGAGTATATGAATGTGTGTTAAGTGAATGTGTGTGTATGTGTGAATGTTCATTTATGTATGTGTGAATGTCATATTAATGTGTGACTATTAATATGATTGTATGAGAGTATATAATGTGTGTTAAGTGAATGTGTATGAGTGTTTGTATGGATCTGTGGGTATATAAATGTGTGCAAGTCTATGTGTATGAATATGTGGGTGTGTGTGCCCGTGTGCTCTCTGCCATCCTGTCATTCATCAGGTCCTCCCACCTGCCTCCTCGGGAAGACACAGATGTAGCCTTTGGGGGTGTCTGTTATGGAGAGGAGAGCCCAGTCACCCCTCAGGCCCTCGCAGCTGGGCATCTCCTGGGCATCACTTGAACTGGCTAAGAGTGTCAGATGACTAGGAGAGGAGAGAGAAGGAAAGTAGGCTTCCTGCAGCCAAGACCACCCAGGCTGGTGGGCCGTGGGGAGGCCGGCAGAGGCCATCTTTCCCCACCCCCAGAGGCGGCAGATGGTCTTGGGTTTCGGGACCACGATTGCAGTGATTCACACCCAAGGCGGATCACGTAATGGCCAACAGGTCTTCCCCAACTTACCTGGGCTAATGTCCTAGAAGGCCCAGGCTGTGATTCCCTTCTGCTGCCCCGGACTTGGCCCCAACAGGCCTTCCCTGCCATGGCTGGTGTGTGGGGCCAGAGGCCCATTCCGGGCCTGGCAGGGGGCTGCCTCCTGTCCTTGGCGCCAGGCGCCCCTCCCTCCCCAAATGCCCCTTCCGACTTCCAAGAACTGCCTCTAGGGGGCAGTGACAGCCCAGCTGAAGAGCACACATTGATTGGTTCCTAGGTGCCAGTCTATAGATGACTCATACTTGCTGTCCAGCCCTGCAAACACATGCTGGTATTCCAGAAAGCTGTGTGTAACTGTTGTTTAACTGGTATTCAGTGTTTCTGTTCGTTTGTTCGCTGTTTGGGTCACACCCGGTGATGCTCAGGGGTTACTCCTGACTTTGCACTCGGCAATTACTCCTGGCAGTGCTCAGAGGAATATATGGTATGTTATGGGATGGGATTGAACTTGGGTCAGCCACGTGCAAGGCAAATGCCCTACCAGCTAGCCTGGACATCACAATGGAGAGTCTAGCATGGGACTTTCACAATGGAAGGAGGCTCGGGCCTGTTTCTGGCCTCTGTCCTCTCCCCCACCTAGTTCCATGAGGGTGGCATCACTACCTCCCAGTCATTGTGAGGCCACGAAGTGAGGCTAAGAGGTCATGTATGTGTCTGTCCCATGCACCTCCATTGTGGTCAGAGAGAGTAGGCTGAGACAGCTGTCCCCCCATGACCACCTGAGAGCGCTCCACTCCCACTCCTGGGCCCGGGTAAGGTGTTTCAGGAAGTGGAGTCACTCTAGATCACGGGTGCCTAGGGAACATGGAGGGTGAGGAGGGGAGGTTTCGGGCCTTCCTCCAACTCCCCAAGCATTGTGTGCCGGAGGTAGGGAGATATAGGTTTTAGCCTGAGCCAATTTTTTAAAAAAATATTTTAATATAGAAAAATGCCACAACTGTTGATACAATTCTGGAATAACATTGATTAGACAACAAAGCTCCAATGTTAAAATCAATAGATACAAAATAAAGAACCTGCCATGGAGGAGGGCTGGGGGAGGGAGGAGGGAACTGGGGACATTGGTGGTGGGAAATGGGCACTGGTGGAGGGATGGGTGCTGGAACACTGTATGACCAAAACCCAAACATGAACATCTTTGTAATTGTATATTTCACGGTGGTATAATAAAATACTTATAAAAAAAGAAAAGTTTAAAAATATAAACATACTGTGTATCACAGTTCTGTCAATGAAATGGAGGTGAAAACACTGGGAGGTAGTATGCTATGTGGGCCCTGGCGCCTGGGAGGTGGTTGACACCCACAGAATTTTGCTCCCCTTGAAGCTTCCCAGGCACGTGGGACAGCTCCCTGGCATCAGCTACCGGAGAGCTCACGCCATAGGAATGGACAGATGGAAACAAGACCAGGGCTTTCGGCGATAAGGGGCTCAGCACATGTCGGTCCCCGGGAGTGGCGGCTGGGAGCCCCGTTAACTGCCCCGCGGCCTGGCTGGATCTTAATAATCTGGCTCCTGATTGGGCTTCTCGGCCTTCGCTTGCTGAGCCACGGGTGCCTCCTGGAGAGACCGGCTCTGAGTTTCTCTCCGCCAGCGCTTCTTTTTCTCAAGGAGAAACATGTTTGCTCGGCTCTCCCTGAGCTTCCAAGAAGCAGGTGTGTTTGTGCAGGTCTTTGGGGGGTATCTTGAAAGCAAACAGGCTTGATAAAATCTTTTCTTTACTCTTTTCTCCATCCACCTACGATTCGTATTGATCCAGCCTTGGCAGAGGGTGCCGGCTGTGCTTGTACCTTTCTGCAAACAGATCATTGTGGAAACCCGTTGGACAGAAAAGGGCTCTGTGGATGGGGGCTGCCGAACCGCTTCCTCTCCTTTGAGATTCAGACCTTTGGAAGATTTTTTTTGGCCCTAAATTTGTTTCCCCAACTGGCTCTGAGTCCTCAGGGGCGTTGTTTGGTCTGAATACCAGCCTCACAGGGGCAGGTGGCCCTTAGCTGGGCTGGCAGGGGGAGTTCAAGCTGGCGCTGATGGGATGCCCTCAGGACTCTGTCTGGAGAGAATGAAGCTGATGTGGACGGTCTGGGTACCAAGTGCCATGCTGGTGTTGCAAGTGAGCCTGGCATGTGCCATGGAGCTGTCAGGGCCAGCAACGGGCACCCCTCACTCCCTGTCTAGCTCGGGAAGTCACCCAAAGGACAGCCTTGTCACGATAGTCTCCATTGAGAAGAGAGAGGGGAGAGAGAGAGAGGGCGCAGGGGGTTAAGGTGCTTGTGTTGCATGCGGCTGACCCTAATTCAGTCCCCTGAACACCCCCAGGAGGGATCTTCAAGCACAGAGCCAGGAGTAAGCTCTGAGCATTGGGGGTGCCCCCCAAATGTTAATTAGGCAATAACAGTCATTAGGAGAGTATGGGGGAGCAAAGGAGCTCCCAGCCACTGCAGCCCACATTTGGGCAGGAATGGGAGGGGTCCCCCACCCATCCCACAGGCCACCCACTGTTAACGGAAAGTGGAATTTCCTGTGCTAGTGGGTTCTTGAGAATTGCATGAAAGATGAGCATACAAAACTCAGATGCAGAATGACTGCATTTATTTGCATGGCATAAATATATATGTACATATTATGATACCAATATCCAAGGTCAAGTGAAGCATATATCGGGAGGTCTTGTCAAAGGTGGAAATTATCACAAACGTGTGGGAGTCAGAGTTTAGGAAAGACAGAAAATGGAACAGGGTGCTAATAATAGTCGAGGGTACTAATGCCAACCTAGAACGGAGCATGAAATAGAGGCAAAAGGATTCACATGACAACCTTTTTAATGTATGTTCTGTAATCCATAGTCTAGAAGGGAAGGAAAAGAAGAAAGAGAGAGAAAGGGAAAGAAATAAAGAACCTGCCATGGAGCAGGGCTGGGTTAGGGGAGGGAACCGGGGATGTTGTTGGTGGGAGATGGGCACTGGTGGAGGGACGGGTGCTGAAACACTGTATGACCAAAACCCAAACATGAACTTTTTAATTGTATATCTTTTTTATTTGTATGGAGATGGGCACTGGTGGAGGGACGGACGGGTGCTGAAACACTGTATGACCAAAACCCAAACATGAACTTTTTAATTGTATATCTTTTTTTATTTGTATATCTCACGGTGGTATAATAAAATACTTAAAAAAAACTCAGATGAAGTGTAGTTAATTTATCGTGCAGAAAAGATAGATGATTCCAGGTCCTTCCACAGATGTCCAGACTCTGCCACCCGTGGATGATGTCCTGGTCCTCACTTCAGTGCTGCCCGGTCGAGTGTATGAGCCCTGGTCAGCTCTCACCCTACCTGATCCGGTGAGTGAGAGAGGGAGCTGGCAAGAGTGAGCGAGCTAAGAGGAGGGGGAGAGCCTGCGGAAGTGACCCCTCTCTGTCTTCAGAGGGGAGAGAGCCTGGGGCTGCCTGTCCAGAGCCCACCCCAGGCGTCCACTTCTGATTGGCCACCTGTTGATGACTGGCTAAATGGCCTTGCGCTCTCCACCCCAGCTGCAGCTGCATCAACGCAACCTGACGCTCTCCACCCCAGCTGCAGCTGCATCAACGCAACCTGACGCTCTCCACCCCAGCTGCAGCTGCATCAACGCAACCTGACGCTCTTCACCCCAGCTGCAGCTGCATCAACGCAACCTGACGCTCTCCACCCCAGCTGCAGCTGCATCAACGCAACCTGACGCTCTCCACCCCAGCTGCAGCTGTACCACCGACAGGTAACGTCAAGAGGGTGATGTCCGCACCTGTTTTCAGGAGGAGACGAAAGTTAGGAGAAAGCCAAGGAACGCGGGACGATTCACCCACGTTTGCAGGAGGAGATGCACAGAGAAAAACCCAACAAAGCCACGAGTGGGCAGTAACAGAGGAACCGGATTAAAGAAGGGGGCAGTGCGTCCCACCGGCGCCCCTTCCTGCGTGCGTCTCTCTCCCATGGGCGCCGATCTCCTGCCTCTTCTCCAGCTGTTTCCCTGCTCCTCTGACCACTCTCGGTGAGGGGTGTCTTGGGAACGTGCGCACCAGAGGCGCCGGCGGTGATCGTCAACAATGAGGCCCTAAGAAAACAGGTCACCTGAGCCGAGAGACGTCAGGGGAACCATCTTCGCACTGCACTGACCTGCTGTTCAGAGAATAAGCGGCTCTGTGCGCTGGGCCCCAGGGACACACTGGCCCCTTTCTAGAGTGGACAGGTTGAGCTGCAGATACCGAAAGGGCAGTGCCGACAGCGAAACGAGGCGTGTCGCAGGCCGGACTGTTGGAAGCCTAAGGGCCAGAACGGCAAGAGCTGAAGGACAACAGTCCGGAGGAAGGACCACAGCACGCAGACCCGGTGGGCGGCGGGGTTCTGATTGGTTGGCAGCGACCAGCGCAGAAAGCCAGGGGGGAATCTGATTGGTGGAGAACGACAGAGTGCCGAAGGTGGGGGTAATCTGATTGGTGGAGAAGGACAGCAGAATCTGATTGGTGGAGACGACAGAGCGCAGAAGACCAGGGGGATCTAATTGGTAGCCAGCGAGGATGCTACCAGCCAGCCGGGCAGAAGTCACGAGCCGACGTGTACCTGGGCCCTGCCAGTCCGGGTGAGATGTTGGTTCTGGAGGATGCCGGATCCTGTGGAAGTGGCGCTTTACGGTGAGTGTCACTGTGCTTTTGTCACAGCCTCCCTACTCCCTTTTGGTCTCCATGCTGGGCCCGCCTCTGGCCACCATGGAAAGTTAAAAGTCCTTAGCATAGGAATAAAGAGAAAGTACAGTGGTGGGGCGCTGGCCTTAAATGCGGCCAGCCAGGTCTGATCCCCAGCACTGCTATGGTCCCCCCAAATCCTTCAATTTTGGTCCCCAAAGTCCTTCAGGCTTCTCCCTGCCCTGCGCCCCAAGCAGGGAGAAGCCTTGGCACTCTCAGGTGTGGCTGGAGGAAAAGCCAGGGTTGATGGTTTTCGTTTCTAGGCTGGGGATGTAGTCATGGTAGACCTCGTGTTTGCAGGGCCCTGGATTCAGTGCCCTATATGTACCAGCATGTGTATGTGTGACCTGGTGAGCCCCAGCCAGGGGTGACTCCCAGGGTAAAAAATCCCTGCTACATTCTTTGGAAATTGAACAGCGATCCAAGAATGTCTGCAGTCTCACCGTGGGGCTGGAGAGAGTGAACAGGGCTTGTAAGCTGCGCCTCACACACAGATGAATCCCAATTCAATCCCCTGCATCATAGACGAGCCCAGCGCACAGAGCCGGGAGTAAGCCCTGAGCATCACTGGATGGTATTCACACACACACACACACACAGTCTCACTGTGAAGTCAGCAGAGAGAAGTCTTTGTGTTGAAACTGTTCCACCGCCCACAGTGACAAACCTTCTATCATGACTTCACCTGTCCAGTGTCGTGTGAAAAGGAAACAAGGATAAGCATGTTCGGGGCTGTGATTCCCAAAGTGGATCCCCACCATCGTGATACACTGGTTCTTTGCCCCATACTTGGCAGAGCAAAGCTTGAGCGCTGATCACTAATGAAACACATCGAGCCAAGTGAGAAGGCTGCTGGGTGCCCCTTGGGTGCTCCCTGCCGTGTGGGGATCCAGCCTTGATGCTCCTGGGCCCCTAAAGTCCTGCACAGATGCAGGGAGCCTGGGGATGGAATTACATAGCAGCCCCCAAACCAAACAGAGCCGGGCAGTAAACCCCAGCTAACAAGCCCAGAGAGCCTGGGTCCCAGATTTGCACAGGGCTCCCCTGCCTGCCTGTGCAGATTACAGCACCGTAAAGAGGCGCCTGTAAAAGCTGCCCGCTGAGCGGCTGCCCCGCCACGTGGGCTTGGCAGTTCCTGCTCTGCTCTGGTTTCAGGCAGGCAGGAGGGGGAGGTCTGCAGAAACTGGGCTGGAAGGGCACTGCCCCATCTCATACATCCCTGCCAGATGCTCCCCGGTGAGATCCAGAGCGAGGCTTGGATGATCATTGAACTTTCTTACATGCTGACCTTTCCCCTCCAGACCTTTAGAAATGTGGGGCTTGGGGCGGGCAGAGAGGGGGGCGCTTTAGAATTCCTGGGAATGTGCCAAGAAAATGTCGCTCTCAGGTATCAGCCTTTGCCTGGAATTTGCAGCCTGGTGCTCACAGCTTGGCACGTCCCATGGCATCTATCAGGGCACCCAGAGCTGTGGGTCCTCAGCCCTCTGGGGCTAGACTCTAGCCGTTCCTAGACTCTCCGTCTTCTGGGTTTGCGGTTGGGACTGGGGTTCATTCCCTGACCAGGCATCTCTCTCACTGCCCACGGGCTACCCTTGACCGCTGGAAACCTCTCACTTGTGCCTGCTCTGAGCCCGGGAACTCCGCGCCTCCATGGGGAGTGAATTTGTATCGTGTGTGCAGCCAAGCATCTGGTCATGGAGTCGCATCTGCTCTGATCACCAGTGACCGTGTGGGACAAGGATGGAACAGAGACCACTCCTGGGCCCCTGGGGTGTGAGTAAGTCCACTCTGCAGGCCAGGAGAGTGGAGGGGGCTTGCAAGCGTGTCTGTTACAATGACTGGCATCATGTCAGCCCCCTACCACAAAGCACTGTCTAGCTGGAGCCCACTGAAGGGGCCCAAGGTGGCACCAGCACTAAGCCGTGGGGACCCCCGAGCTGTATGTACCTGAGTGTTGGCCACAGGGTCGCTAGGCAGGGCTGGTGGTGCTCACCTTTGGCACTGCACAATAGCTCATGTTCCGCTGCGTTTGCTACACCGTTTCCGTGGTGGTGGGAGCTTAGACTGTGGCTATTGGTCCTGTATGGCCACCCGTGTTGGGAAGCAGCTCTACAAAGGCAGCGGCTCTTCCTCCTGGGTACCTTGTCTTCTCTCTGCTGGAGCGGCACTGGGCCCCCTGGGCGCTGGCAGTAAGACAGGAAGACATGGTTAACTTCCGGTTTCGTCCTTCTGCTCTTCCTTCCTCTCCCAGTGCGGGGCCATCCTCTGATGTGAAGAGTGAGGCTGGAGTGAAGACAGTGCCCAAGGAGCTCTCCATTCGAAGCTGTGGTTTGTGGGATGCGACCTTGCTCCTGTGGCTTGTCAGGCTCCCAGCAACTCGCCCGTTCGTCCTTGTGGCATCTACGGAGGATGCTCAGCCATGCTTTCATTCAGGGGGTCTCTTCCCATCCATCTCTCCAGATTGCCGATGTCACGAGGAGTCTCTCCTAATCAGGACTGAATGTAGAGCCCAACGCCTGACCACGGTCGTCAATTTTTAGAGTAAGAAGTTGCCGGAAGGACTGGAGACTTGGTGAGGAACAGATGGAGACTTAGGGGTGGGGCATTGTTTGCTTGCTGTGCTTTGGGCTTCCTCTGGCAATGCTCAGGGGTCACTCCTGAGTTCTGAATAACTCCTCCCAGTGCTCAGAGAACCAGGGGGATGCTGGTGATCAAACCTGGGTGGGCCATGTGCAAGGCAGGCACCCTCCGCACTGACCCACCTCTCCAGCCTCAGAGCTGGCTGAAATAAGACGCCACTGTCCCTTTAGAGGAATAACCGGTTTCTTCTGCCTCACTGTCATGGATTAGATTAGAATTCCACAGCATTGCGTGGCCAAACAACATCCGAGCAGTCACTGTGTCAACTCTCCCTGTTCACTCACCCTGGCGTGGACTCCAGGGAGTCGTGGGAACTCAGTGGCACTGTCATGCTCACCCTTGGCCTGGGATAACCCAAGGACAGGGTGACCTTTGCTTGAAGGGGGCTGGGAGAGCACTTGACTCAGAGCAGCGAGGCCTGGGGCCAGAGCGATGGTATAGCAGGGAGGGCATCTGTCTTGCACATGGCCAACCCCTGGTTCAATCCCCCGACATCCCATGTGGTCCCCTGAGCACCACTGGGAGTAATTTCTGGAGTGCAGAGCCAGGAGTAACCCCTGAGCATCACCAGGTATGACCCAAAAAAAGCAAAAAATAAAAACAAACAAAAACATAGGCCCCTTTGTCTAACTCAGCCTCCTTAGTCTCTCTCCGGCACTGGTTCCTTTGTGGAGCGGAGCCCCTCCTTCCCAGCACCCCTGTGATGGCTCAGTACCAGCACGGTAGTTGTTGCAAGGGGCTGTGAGCAGGACAGTGGCTGGAAGGAGCAGATATAACGGCTTGGCCCATCCAACTCTCCCACTCCACGAACTCAAGGTGGGGAGGCTGTGGGACCCCTCCAGCTGCCCTAGGGCCCATTAGTGCAATTCCCCTGGGATGGAGGTGTGGGGTCCTGCACAATTTCAAGCTCAGCTCAAGAAAGCGTTTTTGTATATTAAGAGTAGCCACGGAGTGTATTTGTGGGACAAGAGGAGGCAGAGACGGGGGGGGAACCGTCTCCTTTTACACAAGAGCCTCTCACCAAGAGCATTGTAATAAAGAGCAAAGTTATTACAGCTCCAATGAATGCACAGCCCTGCCCCCTACACAAAAGCAACCACGTACCGGGCCCGATTAAGAAAGCCCTTGAGTTAAATGCTCTGGAATATGCGTCCAGACATAAATCAGCCCTCCGAAGGCAGCATTCTTCAGCGTCCATTAATCTGCGGTTGGCTCCCCTCGGAGCCTCGGGGTCCCCTCTGGGCTTCTCTATCTCTTAATTGGAGCGGTGTGCCTTGGAGAATTATTGCTCTCTCCTCCCTTACTTTCCCTTCAAAAAAAGGGCGGCAGGGGTGGGGTGGGGGGGGGGGTGGAGGGCAGTTGCAAAAACAAACACAGGAAAAAAGAAAATGGATTCCATTTCTAGGCAAGCGCCTTCTTGGAGCGCGTCTGGACGGGCGCGTACCCCCTCGGTGCTGCAGTGGGGGGCAGGACGGGCTTCGGGGAAGCAGCCCCTGGTGGCTGGTGGGTCCGAGCTGTCAGGCTCTCTTCCCGCTGACTTTGAGGTATGATGTCGCTGATGAAATCCAGGGCTGGGATTCAATTCACCATGGGCCGAAGGGGAGCCGCTCTGGAAAATGTAGCCCCCGCATCTTTCATGTCCCTTTTCTCTTTCATCCCAACCTTCACACTCCCGGGAGCTTCAGAGTCTGTAGTCGGCCCAGGGGTTAGAAGCGCCTCCTCCTTCCTGCTGGCAGACAGATGTCTTCCGGCCTGCTGGCCCAGCCCCTGTGAGGGCCCCTGATTTATAATTCTGAACCCAGCAACCGGGGCCTGCCGAGGCCAGACCCTCCCCCGGCCTTTGGAATGAATTTGGAAGGGACCATGGCACTGGGGCTGAACGGGCCACCCCATTCAGGTCAGAGTGATGTCACCATGTCAAGAAGAAAATGATTTTGCATATAGCGGCCTGTTGGTGTGGCCGTTTGGGGTTGTGCTGAGGCCGTCCGAATCTTGCAGAATGATTACACGAAACGGCTCACAGTAGCAAGAGCCTAGGAGATTAGTGGGAGTGCCTGGGGGACCCCAGGAGTCCAACTTGGATGGGAGAGACCCTGAGTGCCCAGTTTCACTGAAATGTAAAAAGGAAAAGGGCCAAAACAAAGGAGAGAGGGTCGGGGGATGGCTCACGAGGGAGACCACGTGCTCGGCAGTGGGAGGCCTGGATTTGATCATCTCTGGATTTGAGCATCTTTGGGTGCAGGCCTGTGGCCCCTTGCACTGCCAAGAGGCCCCTGTAACTGCAGGGGGAATGCAAGGGAGGAATGATTTGGTGATTCCAGGCTTTCACTTGTCTTCTGAAGACCTCTGAACTTCTCAACATTTCAGTTATGTTTGAGGCCGGAGTGATAGTACAGTGGGGGGGGGTGTTGGCCTTGCATACAGCCAACCTAGGTTCAGTCCCCATATGGCGTCTCCCAGCAAATGCTGGGAGTGATTCCTGAGTGCAGAGCCAGGGACAAACCCTGAGCATTGCCTTGGTGTGACCCTCCCCTCCCCCCAATAAGCATCACTTGATCACTTAATCACTTGAATCCCGTTATTCATCGATTTGCTCAAGCGGGCGCCAGTAACATTTCCATTGGACCCTATCACGTGCCAATGTAGCCCAATGGCATCTGGTTGATTCAGGAATATGAAGAACCTCAAACCATTCCTTTGGGGTCTTTACAAGGAAGTCTGACCATCTTGTAGGTGGGCGGCCACGTGATCTTTTGACATCCCATGGGATCCAGTCGGTAACGGCTCTAGTCCAGCAGTCATCTCCAAATTGCATTACATGTCCAGCCAGCCCATCTGATTTTCGATGCCTTGGCAAACGAGACAGCGTCCCTGATTCTGGAATAGCGATGGAGGTCAGAACTCCGGATTCCTTCTCTCACTTGAGTGAGGAGTGATATTCCAAGCATAGCTCTTTTGATTCCTCTCTGGGAGACCCGAATAGCATCCTCATCCTGCTTTCGTAGGGCCCAGGTCTCTGAGGCATATATTAATGCAGGGAGAATGGTGGAGTCAAAGAGATGTGCCCGGAGCCAAAGGTTCTTTGTCCTTTTAGCTATTTCTTTGATGCCTTTGAAGGTATTCCATGCCGCTCTCTTCCTCCTGCGCAGCTCAGGTTTTAATTCATTCATCATGTTGATTTCTCGATCTAGGTACACATAACTGCTGCATTCAGAGATGTTTGTTCCATTGAGAGTGAATGGGACCTCAGGAACTAGTTATGAGGTATTATAATATGTATATATATACATATATATTTATGTCATGCAAATAAATGCAGTCATTCTATATCTTTCTTTTTCCTTCTGACTAATTTCACTCAACATGATCCTCTCCATGTCCATCCATTTATAGGCAAATTTCATAACTTCATTTTTCCTAACAGCTGCATAGTATTCCATTGTGTAGATGTACCACAGTTTCTTTATCCAGTCATCAGTTCTCAGGCATACTGGTTGTTTCCATGTTCTAGCTGCTATGAAAATAAAAGTGTAGATGGTGTTTCCTCTGTGTGTTTTGGATTCCCAGGGTATATTCCCAGGAGTGGTATGGCTGGGTCAAATGGGAGTTCAATTTCTAGTCTTTGGAGGAATGTCCATATTGTTTTCTCAAAAAGGCTATACCAGTCGGTATTCCCACCAACAATGGATGAGAGTCCAGGGCAAGAGGATTTTGTGACAGGACCAACTTGCAAGCAAAGCACACCTTTTCTGAAAGGCAACACAGCGCTTCATAAGGGGAGGGATGCACCCATGCCTGTGGCCCCCCCTTTACAGAGCACTTTTTGGGGTGGGGTGCGAGGTCTCAGACATTCGATCAGGGTGTCCTACCCAGTCCTGTCTGGGAAGCCTCTTCCTCCGTCTGCCGTTGGTGACGCTGAGCTTAGGTAGTTTGACCGGCACAGTGGAGGCGTTTATACCATAAAAATGGGAGAGGTCACATCAGGGCCACACTGTCACCCCCAGAACCCATGGACCACCCCACCATCAGGAAAAGCAGTCAGAAACGCCATGGTGCGCTCTGTCAAGTGACATCCACGAAGAGGAAATGGAATTGCGGAAGCCCCTGCTCTGAGAAGACGGCAAGGCTGGCTCTGCCGAACTGGCTCTCTCAGCATTCAGGCTGGTGCCAAAGAAGCAGTGAGGAGAGCGGGCAGCCACTGGTGCATCCTCACAAGCTTTGGGAAGAGCCAGACGGAACTGAGCTCTGGTAGCTCTGATCCATCTGCACACTCTTCCCGGGATCCAGCCCTGAGGTCTGCCTCCCTTATCCCTGAGCTCCACAATGCCCGAGTCACTTATGCCACTCAGAAGAAGACACGTGATACTGGTTCCCTGCGGCACAGCCCAAATGGCTCCAAGCAACTCCTATATGTGACCTTTCCGTTCTGGGGGTCAGCATTGAGATCAAGATGGGGTGAGGGGCTGCATTCCTCTCTGATCTTTCGAGGAAAAGAACCCACCTCTGTCTTTCCCAGCTTCCTTGGCTTGTGGTCCCACCCACTGTCTCCCGCACCGTGCTCTAACGCTCTGCCTGCTTCTGTGTGTTAAGGACCCCCGTGTTGACACTGGGCCCACCCAGACGATCTCAAAGAACCTTCTTTCCATGGGACAGCCCAAGTAATAAGTGCCTGGGCCTCTCGTCCTGTGTCTTGTCCCGTGAGATGGGAACTTATTTTGCTAATCACAGCAATACATGTCAAGGTAAAAGACCTTGGAAGATTTTAAAATGTTTTGCACCATTTCTTCAGAGGAAGCAAACCAAAGTGGATGACCCTTAGCCCTCATGAGAGCCTAAGAAATGCAAATCAAGGACCTTGTATGGTCCAGATTCTGTGGTAGAACCTTCTGATATTGCCATAGGGACTGAAATCAGAGGTGCCAGGACTTGCTGTATCCAAGTAGCTCCTCCATCCGCACTCCTTAAAATCACCTCTCTGGCTGGCTTATGTGTATCTGGAATTTTCTGTGCACATGTGAAAGAGCCCAGAACAGCCATCACCCCTAACTCCCACCAGCCAGCATGTGTCTGCCCTGGCTGTAAAGACGGGTCATTCTCTTGACCTCTTGACACCTTTTTTTGGTTTATTTTAGGGCTACACCTGAGCTCAGGGCTTACTCCTGGCTTGTTGCTCAGGGGTCACTCTTGGTGGGTTCAGGGGACCATACAGGGTGCTGGGGAGACAAGCACCGGCCCACTGAAGGGTAAAGCCACGTCCTATCACCACAGCCTCACGCACAAACACCCTCTGCTGTCAGGTTTGAGTTTAGAGAAACACATTGTCCGACATTCTTGTCTGTCCAAGGAGTCTGTGGGAGAGAGGGGGTCCCCCTGGGAAGCATGGGAGTCAGATGCAAGAAACATGGGCTTTGGGGGTCACCAAGTGGCCTTCCCTCCTTTTGGAGTCCAGAATTACGGTCGCATCTGTCCTCCGGCAGCAGAGCTCACCTCTGGTCTCCTGGTGTTGGAGGGAAAGGCTGGACTTCAGGGTTGCTTGTTTCATGGCTCTGGATGAGTTCCCCGAGGAGGCCACACAGGGGAGGACCCAGCCTGGCTCCTGGCCGGCGGAACATCATTGGGTCTGCAGAATCCCTTCAAAGAACCTTGTGTGCCAAACATCCCCAGTGCGAGGCTGCCTCCCAAACCTCGGAGCCATGGTGCCAGCCAACATTTTCTAATAATCATTTCCTACATCAAATCAACAAGGGGGAAAACATTCCTCTTTAAGCTCATGTCGAGATGATTACATTTCTCCTTGACAGAGAATCGTCACTGACGGCCCTTGTGGCTCGCCAGACCGTAGCGATTGCAGGGCTCTGATTAATGGGGTAAGACAGATTGTTGATATTCATGGAATTCGATCGTCTAACCTCAGAACCGTGTTTACAGCACATGGACTCGCCTCGCTTTTTTCTGTTGGGTTATTAGCAGCGAGGAAACCAGGCCAACATGCCTAGTTGGGGTAGCCTAAACCAGACCATGATTGTATGGGGTGATGGAGGATTTAAAACCCAAATAATAGAGGGGATATTCTGGCGGTGATTGTGTTCCCTCAGTTCCTGCCACGAGGCATTGTCAAAATGCTCAGAGTTCTCTTTGATTACCTTTTCATAACAACCAAACACTTTCCTCGTCGGAACAACTGACCTGTGTGCCCCAGACTATTTGTTTTCCCTTTATTTCTATTATTTATAAAAAAAAAAAAAGGAAAGAAAGAAAATCGAGACTGGAGTAGCACAGCACACAGTGCTTGCCCTGCGCACGGCCAACCCAGGTTTGACCCGCAGCACCTTATTCCCCGACCCCACTAGGAGTAATCCCGAGTGCCTAGCCAGGAGTAAGGCCTGACTACCGCCAGGTCCAAAATAAAAGAGACAGGGACGGCAAGGAGACCCCCATGAACGGTGCTAACATATCCTTGGACATTGGTGCTGCACCGAAGGTTGGAAGGAGGTGCCTGTCTCCATTTCCACCATCTTGTCATGACTTTGCAATTGGCCTTATCATGATTTCCCCCGTTTTGCAGAGCTAAAGGGAGAACAGCCTGAATAACTCACCCTGCATTAGCCGTGAAGCCAGGGTTATTAGAATTCCCAGGCTCAAGGGCTCACCACAAAACTCCACTCTAGACCAAGCGGCTCAGCACAGTGTGGAGCATGCCAAGTCTGCGTCCTACACAACCTCCTCCCAGCTTGGGCAGGAGGCCAGGTGTAATTTGTTCTTGCAAAACGAGCAGACGGGCTAGGGAATCATTTGAATATCTAGGAGATCAGAGAGAAAGTATTTCTTCAGAGGTTCCTGAAAATTATTTTTAAAAGCAAAAGTGAGGAGTAAATCATAAACTCAAGGTGACACGTGGGTTGGAAGCGATCCACGAGGGGGATGAGAGGGCAGCGGGGGAGGGGGCAGGGGCCCTTCCTGAACACTCCATTTCAGAGTCAGGAAGCCGGAATAAGCGGGTGGAGGGAGAAGAGGGAGGTGGTCTTTTGTTGATGAGTCCTGGACACATACAAACGCTATCTCCTGAAGTGCCTTAACACGACAAGTCAGTGACACGTCAGTAACCAGCCAATCAGGGCACACATACGACACAGGAGAAAGCTTTGTATGTAGCAAAAGGATGAACACAGAAGAATAAGCAGGAGCTGAGATTGCTCTCAGTGCTTTTTATTTATTTTATTTCATATTTTGGTAGGGGCATGCCTGGCTATGCTCAGGGCCTACTCCTGGCATTGCTTGGGGAATCACGTGCATTGTTGAGGATCAAACTGGGGTCAGCTACATGCACCGCAAGCGTAACCCTTCTTCTGCTCTCCAGCCCCTACCTACCTCTCTGATGCCTACTTCCTGTCTCCTGGGGTCCTCCTGATGACCCACTTCTGCTCAAAGGTCCCTGTCCCCACCTCTCCCCCACCCAACATGAGCCAACCTCCTTCTGCTCCTTCAGTTTCCCTTGAAAATGGACCAAGTGAGTAAACAGAAATGTCCCTTCTAAACACTTTATCTGGACGGTCCACACCCCTGCCCCGAGCACAATAGCAACACAATGTTCAGAACAATATTCCTTCGCTACATTTTCCTACATCCAGAAACTTGAGAGGGGCTGGAGTGATAGTACAGAGCACAGCACAGAGAGCACACAGCTGAACCAGGTTCAATTCCCTACATCTGGTCCCCTGAGCATCACTGGGCAAGGCTCAAAAAACAGAGAGAGGGAGGGAGGGGAGAGAGGGAGGGAGAGAGAGACTTGAAAGGATCATGGAAGAAATGGAAAGAAAATGAAGCGTGGACAGAGGTCAAGGGTCTCAGAGACATCCGGCAGGTTAGAGACTGCAGAACACGGGGTCCATTCCGTGCTCTCTGTTTGGGGGCCTCACTCTACTCGTTGACACAGAGGGTCCCCAAGAAGCCAGAGGGTGGAAGAGCTCTGAGGCCGAGTTCCTGGTGGCACAGCCCAGGGGGCCTCGCAGTAGCCGAGCTGTTGGCTGTGGGTCTTCCCTGGGCTCAGCACAGTGGGGGCCAAGAGCCCAGAGAGAGATGAGCTCCAGAGAGCTCTCGGCCCTACTGCAAGTCCTGGGAGGACTCTGGTTCTGACTGACAGGCCCAGAAGCAGTAGCCCTGGATTTCATCCGTGGGCATCAGTTGGCCAACTTTAACAGCCACTTCCACCCTCAGGTGTTAGTGCCAGATCACTGCCCCCAGGGACCCCCAAAAATATCCCTCCCTCCTTCCTCTGTACTCCTGGATGTCTCCAGGGGGCAGCAGGGTGAGGAATGGAATACGGTGGGTTTGGAAACTGTAAATCCACGCTTCTCAGGTGGGGATTGAGATGGAGAGAGCAGGTCCAGCTGGCACAGAGCGCTAGAAATGCCCAGACCCACGACAGAGCACGCAGAAGCTCTTGCCGTCATTTGACAGACACATTTTTTGTGCATGAAAATCAGTCACTAATTTTTTTTCTTGGCTTATATTTTGTTTGTCTTTAAAAATAATTATTTCTCCAAGTTCTTCATGTCTGTGGACTTTGAGAAAGCAGCTGCTCTTGGTTGGGAATTTGAAACAACACAAGGGTCCCTGTCACAGGTTGTGAGGGACAAGTCTCCATCCAGACTCATCTCATCCCTTCAGACCCAAACCATGGGACATATTCAAGGTCGCGTGTGTAAGGGGGGCAGGGTTGTGACATTGCCTCTGAGTCTTCCCACTGGGGTTAACTGAGGTCATCTGGGCTCCCCACACTCTCCCAGGGGGTAACCAGGGTGGAGCTGCAGAGTAGGATTTTTTTGTTCGGTGGGGTTTGGGGTTCATTTTGTTCTGGGGTTCACTGGGCTGCGTTCAGGGCTTTCCCCCAGCTCTGTGTCCAGGAGCACTCCTGGTGGTGTTTCGGGGACTGTGTGTGCCCAAGGATTGAACCCCCGGGAACCACAGGCAAAGCAAGTGCCTTCCGCCCTGTTCTATCTCCAGGCCCAAAGTGTGCTTTTGAAGGTGTGGCGACCCCTTTGGGGAAGGTCAGAGGATCTCCCGGGCTGGCGTGGGGGCAGGCACCTTTACAGGACAGACCCGCTGCTGAGCTCGCGAGGTGTCAGTCGCTGCTCACAACCGCCACTGGGAATTCAGCCTTGTTAGAGGCCACTGGTCCATTCTCTTTTGTTTGTTTGTTTGTTTGTTTGTTTGTCTGGAGGAGTTGGGTGGCCACATCTGGCAATGTTCAAGGGTTGCTCCTGGCCCTGCACTCAGGAATTATTCCTGGCTGTGCTTGGGAGACCCTCTGGGATGCCGGGTATCGAACTCTGGGTCAGCTAAATGCAAGGCAAATGTCCACCCCACCTTACTATGCTTTATGTACTGCTACATAAAGCAATTTTTATGTTGCTTTGTTTCATTTTAGTTTGATTTTTTGTGGTTGTGGATTCCACACCCAGGGCCTCCCACATGAGACAAATGCCTTCTACTGCCAAGCCATAGCCCTGGCCTCTTGGATCTGAAAGTCTGTGTGTTGATTCTTTCTAGAAACATCCACATTTACCAGACAGGACTGTTTCAATTGAGGGTATGCTACAATAAGCTGCTGATTCCCGTAAATGATGAAGATGCATCTATTGAGATCAAATAACTTAGCGAGTTGCCCAGATGAGGGGCTGGAGCACAGCAGCTAAGGCACTTGTCTTGCACGCAGCCAACTTAAGTTTGATCCCTGCTGCCACAATGGTTCCTCGAGTACCCCGGGAGTGATCCCTGAGCACTGAGCCAGGATTATGCCCGATCACTGCTGGGTGTCCCCTTCCCTTCCCAAATTTCTCATGTGAAGGGAAGTCAAGCACAGAAGCAAGAGCGTAAGGACCAATCAGAGCAATAGTTCTTGGCTAACATGGGCTTGTAACGGGGAAGGAAACTCCCCAGCCTGTTTTCAGGAGGAAGCTGTGGGCAGGGACCCCAGGAACAGCACCTCATGCTCAGGATGCCAACCTCGGACTCCACCTGGATTCATCCCTCTCTCCCCACGCAAGCAATATCCCCCAACCAAGGTGAAGGCTGGGGTCCCACAGAGGGAAGAGGACAGAGAATCAAGGGGCACAGTTTGCTAAAGTAAACACAGAGTATACAGTCAGACCTAAATTTTGCACTCCAGGCAGCAGGACCCAGGAGCTATGGTCTTCCCCACCCTGAAGCCTGTTGGCCATGAGACCCCAAGAAAATGGTCATGAGGGCATCAATTTTGGACCTCTCTGCTGCCTATCACTGCTCTTTGTCCCCCTACCCTGGGAAGGCAGAGCCAGCTGGAAGACCCTCTCTGGTGTGGATGGGCTGCATGGCTCAGAAGTGCTGGTCTAAGGAGAGGTGGATGAAGTCCTCTGATGGCACACTAAGCTTGGAAGGGGCCTTTGGGCCCTGAGAGTGGGGTTGCCCTGGCAACACAGTGGGATGGCAGCACCCCCAGCTGCTGTTTAGGGCTCATAAGAGGAGACCCCTCAAAGCCAGAGTGTCCAGAAGTTCTGGGAGGGGAGACTCAGCCAGCTTTAAGGTGGGACTGACCTCAGCGAAATACTTAGGCTTCAGCCTGAGTGTGTACACTCATACACACACACACACAATCACACAGGCACACAGAGACAGACATGACACAGATGTGCACATACTCATGTTCAGAGACTCTTGTATAAGCACATATATATACACACACAAGCACGCACACACAGACTGTGTGTACCCACATTGGCAGCTTCAGACACCACCACAGAAGATCAGCAAGTCCTCCTGGCCCATTTCCCTGGTCTTAGATATTAGTCTCATGCTAATTTTTTATGTCCCACAAATGAATGCAGTCATTCTCTCTGTCCTTCACTTTCTGACTAATTTTACTCAGCAGGATCCTCTCCATGCCCATCCATTTGTAGTTAAATTTCATGACTTCGT
The DNA here is from genome assembly GCA_021461705.1 of Cryptotis parvus. NCBI lineage: Eukaryota > Metazoa > Chordata > Mammalia > Eulipotyphla > Soricidae > Cryptotis > Cryptotis parvus. The sequence continues at coordinate 212,134 of JAJIBD010001779.1, read as the reverse complement.
CTCTCCTAACGGCAGCATGGTATTCCATCGTGTAGATGTACCATAGTTTCTTTATCCAGTCATCTGTTCTCAGGCACTCAGGTTGTTTCTAGATTTTCACTATTCTATTGATTCCACTATTATATTATGAACAGCACTGCAACGAACCTAGAATTGCAGATGGTGTTTTCTGCTGGGTGTTTTTGAGTGATACTGCTGGGTCAAATAGGAGCTTAATATCTAGTTTTGGGAGGAATGTCAATATTGCTTTCCAAAAAGACTGGACCGGTCGGCACTCCCGCCAGCAGTGAATGAGAGTCCCTTTCTCCCCGCATCCCCGACACTGGTTATTCTTGTTCTTTTGGATGTGTCCCTTCTCTGCAGTGTTTCACCTACTTTCTTAAAGGGGAAAAGCTCTTTGGGCCAGATGCAGTGTGGGGTTGGAGGCTCAGCTCTGAGCCTTGGGCCAGCCCAGTCCAGCCTGTTACCTGTGGGAGGTCCCAGCGAAGGTCTGTGACAAGACTTCCCACAAATGGTATTAGAGAACATTTAAGGCCAAGAGTCCCTGTGCCAGCTCAGCTGGGCTGGAAGCTTGACAGCCTCCCAGAGCCCCCACACCGCGTGCCCTGCTTCCCCAGGCGAGGGGATTCAGCAAGTCTCCTGCTCTGCTCGTGGGGACTCAAGAGCCTTTACTCAAGAGCCCGAGTTTGTTCAGCATTGCAATTTGTGTTTATTCAGCCACACCAAAGTGGTGTGGCCACTGGTGGTCCACACCAGTGTCAGTGTGTTTAAAGCAACACAGGCTGATTCTCTGCCAAAGCAACGGCCAACTTGCTGTAGCCTTTCTTGTCGCTGGGAACGTGTTTCTGGGCTCTACTCTCACGCTCTGCCTCGGCTAGTGCCAGCAGGCAGCTCACAGGCCGCCTGACTCCATGCCAGCTCTGGGGAGCGTAATCAGTTGCAAATGTTTCGGGGTGGACAGCCGATGGACGCCGTAACTTGACCGCTCTGCCCCTTTCTGTACTGTTTGCAAACTGGGAAATCTCACAGGAGGCAGCCTCCACTTCCTCACCACCACCCCCAACAGCTCTTTTTCAAGGATGAAAACAGCAACCAGGAGGGGCGACAAGGATGGCTTGTGGGGCAGGCGGTGGGAACGACGGGGCTGGTCACCTCCCGTGGCCTGGGAGCTTCTCCCTCCGGACGAGACACCTCCACTTCCCCAGGTGGACCTGCTGCAGCCCTGCCCAAGCTCCTGGCGCCCCAGGAGGGCCATTAGGATAGAGGTGGCTGGGGGGCACCCACCCCTCTGGCGGGGTCTCAGATCCTGCTTCCCTGGCTGCTGGGAACCATCTTCTTCCTCTCTCCTAAGGCGCTGGCTGCTCCCCACAGCCATCAATTAGGTGCCTTGTGCCATGCCAAACTGGGTACACAGTGGGCAGTGTTTGGTGGGGGTGCTGAGAGCCCCCTCTGGTTCCTGCCAGAGTTAGGCTCGGGGAGAAATTTCACCAGCTCGGGAGAGTCCCTCTGGGGTCCACAATTGTCCCCATCATATGCCTGGGGCGGGGGTTCCGCCTGGTCCACCAGGCTCCAGAGGCTCATGTGACCAGACCTAGCTCCAGGGTCTGCTGTCAGGACAGGAGGCGTTTCCTGTGGGAGGGAAAGAGCGTCCAGGCCCAGCCTCCAGTGTGGCTCCCAGGCCGTGGTGTCCCCTGTCTGCTGCTTGTCACGTCTTGTCCCCAGTGACCCTGTGTGTCCTCATGTTTCTGAGCTGCCCTCTGAGGTAACGGACACATTAGAGCACCCACCCACCCATCTTCCTTGTGGTCCTGTATAGCTAACACCCACTTTCCAGATTCTGTTTGGAGGCTCCTAGGTGGGCATGAGTTTGGGGGTACTGTGTGTATATAAAGCACAGGAGAGACAAGTGCGACACAGCCAAAGGCCATCACCCCTGTACAGTTGCTATCGACCTTCACCCCGGAGGCTGATGTTGGGGGGATGGGGTGGGGGCCCTGTGGTCAGGCCTGGGGGATCCATCATGGTCCCACAAAGGGAAGAAAAGAAAAAACTTTGTTGTGAGGGACCTGGTAGATGGTTCAGTGGTCAAGGCACACAAGTTAGAGCTCTGTACAATATGACTCCCCCACCCCAGCACTGCCATATGCAGTCCTGGGGACCCTGGTGGTCCCCAGCACTACGGGGTGTGGGCGGCTCTGTATCCCCTGAACCATCTGGCCTGTTGGCCTAGTATTACTGGGAGTCCTCCAGGTCACCTGAGCACCCTTAGAGCTCTACTACCTCAAATAAAACTTATTATTGGGGGGATTCAGATGCCTGGTGGTGTTCAGGGGTTAGTCCTGGCTCTGTGCTCAGGGGTTACTCCTGGCTCTGTTCTCAGGGGTTACTCCTGGCTCTGTGCTCAGGGGTTACTCCTGGCCTGGGCTCAGGGGTTACTCCTGGCTCTGTGCTCAGGGGTTACTCCTGGCCTGTGCTCAGGAGTTACTCCTGGCCTGTGCTCAGGGGTTACTCCTGGCCTGTGCTCAGGGGTTACTCCTGGCTCTGTGCTCAGGGGTTACTCCTGGCCTGTGCTCAGGGGTTACTCCTGGCCTGGGCTCAGGGGTTATTCCTGGCTCTGTGCTCAGGGGTTACTCCTGGCCTGGGCTCAGGGGGTTACTCCTGGCTCTGTGCTCAGGGGTTACTCCTGGCCTGTGCTCAGGGGTTACTCCTGGCCTGGGCTCAGGGGTTACTCCTGGCTCTGTGCTCAGGGGTTACTCCTGGCCTGGGCTCAGGGGTTACTCCTGGCTCTGTGTTCAGGAGTTACTCCTGGCTCTGTGCTCAGGGGTTACTCCTGGCTCTGTGCTCAGGGGTTACTCCTGGCCTGTGCTCAGGAGTTACTCCTGGCTCTGTGCTCAGGGGTTACTCCTGGCCTGGGCTCAGGGGTTATTCCTGGCTCTGTGCTCAGGGGTTACTCCTGGCTCTGTGCTCAGGGGTTACTCCTGGCTCTGTGCTCAGGGGTTACTCCTGGCCTGTGCTCAGGGGTTACTCCTGACTCTGTGCTCAGGGGTTACTCCTGGCTCTGTGCTCAGGGGTTACTCCTGGCTTGTGCTCAGGGGTTACTCCTGGCTCTGTGCTCAGGGGTTACTCCTGGCCTGTTCTCAGGGGTTACTCCTGGCCTGTGCTCAGGGGTTACTCCTGGCCTGTGCTCAGGGGTTACTCCTGGCCTGGGCTCAGGGGTTACTCCTGGCTCTGTGCTCAGGGGTTACTCCTGGCTCTGTGCTCAGGGGTTACTCCTGGCCTGTGCTCAGGGGTTACTCCTGGCCTGTGCTCAGGGGTTACTCCTGGCCTGTGCTCAGGGGTTACTCCTGGCCTGTGCTCAGGGGTTACTCCTGGCTCTGTGCTCAGGGGTTACTCCTGGCCTGTTCTCAGGGGTTACTCCTGGCCTGTGCTCAGGGGTTACTCCTGGCTCTGTGCTCAGGGATTTCTCCTGACAGGCTCGCAGGGCTTTAGGGGTTGCCGGGATTGAATCCAGGTCGGCTGTGTGCAAGGGTGGAGGAACTGTCTCTATCTCATGGTGATTCAATAATTAATCAATTAATTAAAAACAATTTAAGGTGCTCTATTTCATTTTATATTTTTGCCTTTTGAGTTTAGTTGGAGACATTCCTGCCCCCTTCTTAGCACCACTGTCCTCTCAGGCTGTCCATCTGTTTGCTGCGGGGGCTGTCCTGGTGCCGTCAGACATGGAGGAACATCGGAGGGTGAAAGCTACACATATTCCTAGCAGCCTTCTGAGGAACTGGATTCACCCAAGAAAAAACTCCGAAATAGCTAAAAGTTGGTGATTTAGAAAGATGAACAGGGGCCAGAGCAATAGCACAGCGGGAGGGTATTTGCCTTGCACAGCCGACCCGGGTTCGATCCTCAGCATCCCATATGGTCCCCGAGCACCACCAGGAGTAATTCCTGAGTGCAGAGCCAGGAGTAACCCCTGAGCATTGCTGGGTGTGACCCAAAAAAAATTAAAAAAAAAAAAAAGGGACAGGTCTGGGGCCAGAGAGATTGCACGACCCTGGCTTTGCTGGCTGCTGAGCGGCCTCCTCTATGGCCCCAGCGCCTTCCAGGAGTGATCCCTGAGCACAGAGCCAGGAGTCGGTGCTCAGAGCCTGAGCACCACGGGCTGGGGCCAAAAAGAAAAGTGCCTTGGATGTGACCCAGGTACTGAGCCCTCGCGGTTTCTGCGGGCGGAGCTGCTGAGGCCTTACCAGATGAGCCCTAGCGATGCCCACTTGGGCGCACAGTTGCAGCTCAGTTCCATGGCGTCTCAGGGCCTCTTCCCTCCCTCCCCCCACTCCGCTCCAGGAGCATCGGTCACACGCCCTGTGGGGAGGACGTCACAGTAGGAGCCAGCTTGGTCCGTAAACCGTGACATGGCTGCCCACGAGCATTCTGTCAGGGAAAACGGGCCTAGCTGCTAGTTGCGGTGAATGAAGCACAAACACCTCCTGCCTCCACACATATGAGGGGGCAGATATATCCCACCCCACCCCCCCCCCAAATACTAAGGCCTATATTTGCTGACTATTTCAGAGATGAAAGAAAATGAAGCTGGAATGACCCAAAGCCCAGCGCTTGGGCGGCTCTCCAGAGCCACAGGGAAGCACACGGCTGGCAGCGTCCGGTGAGTCGGGGACGGGACAGCTGTGATGCTTGTCGAGGCCTACAACGCACTGGGGTGCGTCCTGATAGTGGGGTGCTGTAGCTAACTCCTGGGGTGCACCCTGATATTGGGGTTCTGTAGCTAACTCCTGGGGTGCGCCCTGATAGTGGGGTGCTGTAGCTAACTCCTGGGGTGCATCCTGATAGTGGGGTGCTGTAGCTAACTCCTGGGGTGCGTCCTGATAGTGGGGTGCTGTAGCTAACTCCTGGGGTGAACCCTGATAGTGGGGTGCTGTAGCTAACTCCTGAGGTGCATCCTGATAGTGGGGTGCTGTAGCTAACTCCTGGGGTGAACCCTGATAGTGGGGTGCTGTAGCTAACTCCTGGGGTGCGTCCTGATAGTGGGGTGCTGTAGCTAACTCCTGAGGTGTGTCCTGATAGTGAGGTGCTGTAGCTAACTCCTGGGGTGTGTCCTGATAGTGGGGTACTGTAGCTAACTCCTGGGGTGCGTCCTGATAGTGGGGTGCTGTAGCTAACTCCTGGGGTGTGTCCTGATAGTGGGGTGCTGTAGCTAACTCCTGGGGTGCGTCCTGATAGTGGGGTGCTGTAGCTAACTCCTGGGGTGAACCCTGATAGTGGGGTGCTGTAGCTAACTCCTGAGGTGCGTCCTGATAGTGGGGTGCTGTAGCTAACTCCTGGGGTGCGTCCTGATAGTGGGGTGCTGTAGCTAACTCCTGAGGTGTGTCCTGATAGTGAGGTGCTGTAGCTAACTCCTGGGGTGTGTCCTGATAGTGGGGTGCTGTAGCTAACTCCTGGGGTGCACCCTGATAGTGGGGTGCTGTAGCTAACTCCTGGGGTGCGTCCTGATAGTGGGGTGCTGTAGCTAACTACTGGGGTGCGTCCTGATAGTGGGGTGCTGTAGCTAACTCCTGGGGTGCGTCCTGATAATGGGGGTGCTGTAGCTAACTCCTGGGGTGCGCCCTGATAGTGGGGTGCTGTAGCTAACTCCCTTCTTCTGAGGATTTGGTTTTTAGGTTAGGGTTATTATTATTGATCACTTGATCAATAATTATTGATCAATCAATCATTATTATTATTATTATTATTGCTTTTTGGGGTCACGCCAGGTGATGCTCGGGGTTACTACTCCTGGCTCTCTGCACTCAGGAATTACTCCTGGTGGGCCGTGTGCAAGGTAAACGGCTCTCCCTGCCATAGTGTCGCTCTGCTCTAACTAACTTCCAACGAAGAACCTGTCCTTGCTCATCCTGGTTGCCTCATCCCTGCCCATTTGCTTTCAAACGCCAAGGCCTTTGGAATACTGCATTCAAAGGGCTGGAGAAATAGTCCAGTGGGCAGCCCAGTGTTGCCTTGCCTGTGGCTAGTCTGGGTTCTATCCTGGCATCCTTCTGGTCCTCGAGTGCCACTAGGAGTGTTTCCTGAACACAGAGCCAGGAAGAAGATCTAAGACTGCTGGATGTGCCCAAAAAAGAAAAAGTAAAGAAAACATGAAGTATTGCACCTGAATTTCTACTTACTAAAATAGCACTTAAGACATCTTGCAAAGATTTGAATTGCATTTGTTTTGTTGTTGTGCCACACCCTGCAGTGCTCAGGGATGACTCCTGACTCTGTGCTGTTCTGTCTCTCCCGTCAGCAATTTTATTTTATTAAACATTATATTATACCACCGTGAGATATACAATTACAACATTGTTCATGTTTGAAGGTTTCGGTCACATAGTGTTCCAGCACCCCGCCCTCCACCAGTGCCCATTTCCCACCACCAATGTCCCCAGTTCCCTCCCCCTCCCATAGCCTGCCTAAATGGCAGGTTCTTTATCTCTTTTCTCTCTCCCTCTCTCTCTTTTCCTTCTCTTACACATTGTGGGTTTCACTACATACACTTAGAAGCCATCATGTGCATTTTTTGCCTGTATTTAATACTCAGTTCTATGTTCGTATCAGCCCTTTTGACATTTATTCACACATGTTCCCTTCTCTATCTTACCTAACCTCTGACTCCCACACGTTTGTGGTAATTTCCACTTTTGGTAAGATCACCTGATATATTTATGTCATGTAAATAAATGCAGTCATTCTATATCTCTCTCTTTCCTTCTGACTAATTTCACTCAACATGATCCTTTCCATGTCCATCCATTTATAGGCAAATTTTATAACTTCATTTTTCCTAACAGCTGCATAGTATTCCATTGTGTAGATGTACCACAATTTCTTTATCCAGTCATCAGTTCTCGGGCATACTGGTTGTTTCCAGGTTCTGGCTATTGTGAATAGTGCTGCTATGAAAATAAAAGTGCGGATTGTGTCTCCGCTGTGTGTTTTTGGCTTCCCAGGGTATATTCCCAGGAGTGGTATGACTGGGTCAAAAGGAAGCTCAATTTCTAGTCTTTGGAGGAATGTCCATATTGTTTTCCAGAAAGATTGTACAAGTCGACATTCCCACCAACAATGGATGAGAGTCCCCTTTCCCCGCATCCATGCCAGCACTTGTTGCTTTTACCCTTTTGGATATGGGCCAGTTTCTGTGGTGTGCGTCCGCAATTTAAAACTTTTCTTTAAACATTTCCCCCTTTCATTGTGACTGTTCTCACTGGGCCACACACCCAGCCGTGGTGCTCGCCAGAGCTGGCACACCAGACTGTGAAGCTTCCACGCTGCTCCCTGACTCATGCTCGCGGCAGCGCTCAGACACGTGGCCGCCATGTGCTGGGAATCACATGCGTGGTTGAGATACTGGGAGCCCATGGCAGCGCCTCTCCAGGGATCAAACTCTGCACCCATGAGCTGGTACTGGGGATCGAACTCTTGACCTCGTGTTTTCCAGCAGGTGCTTTGCCACGCTAGAGCCACCTACAAGCCCGTTCTCAAACCTCCCTCCTCTGTGCAACTCCCATTGTTCGCTTGTACCCAGGGAAGGATTGCAAAAGGCGACGGAAGGACAGGAAGGCCGGAGCTGCCCTGGCTTCCCCCTCTCAGCTCTAGGAAGGGCTTCCTGCCCCCGGCAGCTGGCTGCTTCGGTGGGACGCTGTGGAGTCTCTTCACTTTCCAGTGACCAGAAGCCCCCTTTTTTTTGCAGCTCCTTCCCTTTGGGCTCCACCAATACAGCGTGGCTCGCTGGGGCCTGATATTTACAGTGCCCCCACCCCCAAGCAAGAAGCGTTTGGGTCCCGGCTGTTGCAGGAAGCAGGACTCATGTCTGCGCGTTGTGGTTTTGTGATTAGGCAACTTTCAGCAATTAGTAGATTTATTGTCCTAATGGTTTTCGCATGGCTGCCCCGTGCGCGCCCGCCTTCGCCTGCGCCCTTGCTGTCTTGACCCTGTCGGCGTATTTCAGCAGGGGGATCGGCCCTGCCCACCTCTACCAGCTGCCCCATCCCGTCCCAAAGCCGGCAGGAAGGAGGAGCGAGAGTTCATAGCCAAGTCCGTGTTCTGACTGGATAAAACATGGAGCTTTATTTAACGGTCACTGAAGCCCTGGACATGTCCTCTGTGAGGGGAGGGACCGGATGTCTCTGTGGATGCCCCTAAAGTCTGAATGACCCTCCCCAGCCTGCCGCCTGCAACTGTGTCCAAACCCTCACCTTACTCCTCCTCCCGAGGCAGCCAGCACAGAAAGGAGCGGGCTGCCTGGAGGCCGGAAGAACTTAGTTCTGGTTCCCAGGCTGAGTGGGTTTCTAGGGCGCGACCAGAGAGCAGCAGGACAGGCCGAGCCCGAGCTTCGCATGTGAGAGACCCCGGTTCAGTCCCCAGTACCCCTGGTCCCTGCACACAGCTAGGAGCAATGCCCCAGCACAGAGCCCAGAGTAGCCCCTGAGCTCCACTGCGTGAACACTCCCCAGATAGTCCTGTCGGGCCAAAGCAATGACCATGGACAGAGCACTTTCCTCGCATGCAGCCGGCCCAGGTTCAATCCCCAGCATCACACATGATCCCTCTTAGCCCCTTCAGGAGTGATGCCTGAGTGCAGAGCCAGGAGTGAGTCCTGAGTACTGTGGGATGGGGTTGGGGGGACTATTTCTAGCGCTCCCAGAATTCTGCCCTATGGGGTATCTGGGGTCGGGTCACTCTCCAGCAGCGAGCTCAGGCCTTGACTTCCTGGCACCCTTGAGTCAAGCACAGGTCATCACTGTCCTTTCTGCTGGACCCCTCAAGAAGAGGGTGAATGGGAGTGGACGGGGTCCCCACAGGGCCTGGTGTGTTCCTGTGCAACCTGGGCTTCTCAGCGGCGTCCATGACCTCCGCTGGCAGGAGCACCCTTGTCATGGAAGCCAGGCGGCAGGAGCCGGTGTGACTCCTGCCTTCTCCGGTGGCACCCACTGGCTCCCCAATTTGAAACCCGGCCCTGTCTGTATCACTGTCTTCCTGTTCATCATCGATTTGCTCGAGCGGGCCCCAGTAACATCTCCATATGTCCTGTCTCAGGCTAGTAGAGCCCAAGGGCATCTGCTTGCTCCAGGAACATAAAGAGCCTCAATCCATTCCGAATGAGGTCTATAATTGTTACTGGTATTTGGCATATCAAATACAACACAGGTAGCTTGCCAGGCTCTGCCGTGCAGGTAGCATACTATTGTAGTCATCTCTAAGTCCAGCATTTATTGATGAACCGCGCGGCCGCAAGCGGCCGCGTGAGCTGGGCTGTGATAGGCTGGTCTGCTGGGTGGAGTTCTGACGAGAGAAGTCCAGATGTGGAATATGGAGGCCCTCATGGAGTGGGGGGTCATCTGGCTTATTGCAAGGCTCTGCTGGGGTGGCGGGCCAGGGCTAGAACCTGCCATCCCTCCTGGGTGCCTCGTGAGCGGCTGGGCACAGGGAGAGCAAGGAGCAGCTCTGCCCATGTCTGTGAGTCTCATCGTAAATGCTCGATACATATACAGGGCGGGACAAACGGGGCGGGCAGCTGGAAACTTCCTGGCCACAACTGGGAAATCAAGTCCCCAACCCTGCCCTAGAGGGCAACCCCAGCTGGCAGCAGGCGGGTCCGTCCACCTTTCCTGGAGGTGCAGGGGCTTCCCACTCCACTCCTGTAATTCAGCCTCGGTTTGGGGCGCAAACATCTGAGCCTAAGTTGGAGCTGGCAAGTGGGTCCCCAGCCTGAAGCCCCACAATCTGCTGCAGTTGGCAGTGGAGCCTGTTGTGAAGCAGCCGTGGGCAGCGGAAGGCCCGGGAGCCTGGTAATTCCACCCCATACATCAATTATTCATCCGGCGCTGCTGTGCCCTGGCGCTGGGCTCTGCATGCACCCCCAGCCCCGAGGCCCCAGTGCTCCTGAGAGGAAAAGGGGGCCATGAGCGGCCATGAGCTGGTGTGAAGCCGCCCAGAAGGGGTGAGTTTGGGGTAGCCCCGGGGCACCGCTGTCCCTGCCCAGCCGGTGGGGGGTTCCTTTCTCCTCCTGGGCTGGGGGTGCAGGAGTCCGGCTCTGGCGCTTTCCAGTCCTCAGGTGTCTCCAGCTACGTAGGCTGGAGTGGAAGAAGTGGGGTGGGGTCTCGTGGGTGGGTGCTCCTGAGTCTGGTGCAGCACATAGATGAATTCCGGGACAGAGGCAAAGATGTCTGATCGTCTGTTCCTCTTCGTGGTGACAGGAATCGGCTCTGGTCATGCTCAAGGACGCTGCTTGTCCCCTCTCTGAGGCCAGGGAGGTTGGAAGGTTCCAGGCAGGGGTGGAGACGGAGGGAGCGGCTGAGCTCTCAGAGCACAGAGCATCCCACTCACCTATAGAGACGGGAGGGTGGGGAAGGGCGTTGGTCCCAGAGCGGCAGATCACGGGTCACGTGGGAGCAGCAGGACACAGTTTAAATGGATGCACAGGTCACAGGGCTGGTTCTGCCAAAGGGCTGGATGTGGATGTGGAGAAACACGGGGAAAAAAAACAAAAACCAGGAACTTCCGATTTTGCGCGTTGGGTTCATGCCCTGGCCACTGTCCCCTAGCATCCACCCTGCCGGGAGCTGTCTGGGGGTGTGTGCGGGGGTGTTGAGGTGCTCGGGGCTTCCTCCTAGTTGTGTGTTCAGGTGTTACTGTGGGCAGTGCTGGGGATCAGGGCAAGTGTCCTACCCGCTGCATTATTGCTCCAGCCCCTTAAGTTTCCTATCAAGGGACTTTGCAGTCTGTGCCCGATTGTCATTGACAAAACTTTCCACTCTGCCACTCTGCGCCCCATCAGAGAAGCTCTGTAGCAGGGAAGGGGAATGCCTTCGAGAACAAGCAAAGGGCAGTTTTGTTTCTCCATGTAAGCCGGCTGCTTCCTGCTGTCCTCGGGGAGCTCTCTAAGACCCTCCTCTCCCATTTTGCTCCGGCCGCTGGGAAGCTCAGAGCTAACTGTGCTCGCAAGGATGGTGGCTTCCTTGAGAATCTGACAGAGAGATGGTCGTGTCCGTCCTCCTGCGGTTTGGTGCTTCTTCTTCCATGCGCCCAAACCTTTTCAGGAATTTTCTCCTACTCCTATGGAATATTTTCCTGAGGTGTATTTGAGAAAAAAGAACGGTTCAGGGAACGGTGCAGTGCCTGCTCCCTGGTGAGCAGCAGCAAGCCCCAGATTGGTGTGTAGACAGCCCGGGGCAGGGGCCCTCCGGAGGGCGCAAAGCTCTGGGCTCTTCGTGTTCTTGTCTCCGCCTGTCCATGGTGGTCATCCACTTCCTCGTCAGTACCGTCCTGTGCTCCGTGGAAGCTGGTGTGGAATTTAACACACAAATCCGCATCTGAGTGGGAGGCAGCCATGGTACAAGCCAGCGGCAGCATTAAACCAGAGATGTAGATGACCCCCCACCCCCGGTGTCCTCCATGATTCGCAGCCTTCACACCGAGTCCTTGGCAGAGCCAGCTCCGTCCCCATCTGTCCAGTTCGGAGCTGCTGTCATGGCTGAAGGGGCCACTGTCTTCCTTCAAAGCACAGCATTCACTGTCGCCTCCGTTCCTTCACGTATTCCCCCACAGGGGCGTCTGGCACAAATTACACCCTGGTCATCCTCAGCTTACTGCAGTTCAATGGCCCCCTCGGGTGGACCTCCTGGAGCTCTCCTTGCTCGGCTTTGGCCACAGTCACACCCCACCTCTATGATTGACCTCCAGACACGTCCTCAACTACATGTTCCCAGAATCACGCCCTGTGGCAAGAAGGGAGAGGATGACAGACAAGGAAACCACCCAATGTCCAACTGCAGAGGAGGGAGTAAGGAGGGAGGGGATGACAGACAAGGGAGCTGCCCAACATCCAACTGCAGAGGGAGGGAGTAAGGAGGAAGGGGATGACAAATAAGGGAGCTGTCCAATGTCCAACTGCAGAGGGAGGGACAACTCTGCCATTCAGTGGTAAATAGCCATAGCCCCCCAGCAATAAATATCTCCTCAGACTGAAACCCAAACATGATCTACTATAATGTTTATAATTACTTTGTAATTATATATCTCATGGTGGCATAATCACTTGATCACTTGACATCCCGTTATTCATCGATTTGCTCGAGTGGGCACCAGTAACGTTTCCATTTGTCCCTGTCACATGCCAGTGTAGCCCAATGGCATCTGCTTGCTCCAGGTATAATAAATTTTTTAAATAAATAAATAAATATCTCCTCCACCCCAGAATCTTCCCCGCAATAGCCTCCAGGCTACTATGACCTCTATTGATGTCAGTGATGTTAGCTGGTTAAGGTACTTACCTTGCACATGTCAACCATGGTTTGATCCCCAGGACACACATGTCCCCCCACCCCCCACAAAAAACATGGTCAGGAATAACCGACCCGACCGAAGAGTCAAGGGTAAGCCTTTCACGTCATGAGTACTCAGCTCATATTGATACTTTACCAGTATACACAACAATGTCTTAATAACTCTGTATGTGTGTGTGAGAGAGAGAGAGAAGGGGAAAACAGAGCAAGCGAGCCAGAGAGAGAGAGAGAAGTGCCTGCCATAGAGGCAGTTTGTGGATGTGGGTGGAAAGGAAACTGGGGACATTGATGTTGGGAAATGTAATATGCACTGATGGAGGGATGGGTGTTGGAATCGTGTATGACTGAAACCCAATGATGACAGCTTTGTAATGGTCTGTCTCATGATGATTCAATCACTTGATCACTTGAATCCCGTTATTCATCGACTTGCTCAAGCGGGCGCCAGTAACATTTCCATTGGACCCTATCACGTGCCAATGTAGCCCAATGGCATCTGGTTGATTCAGGAATATGAAGAGCCTCAAACCGTTCCTTCAGGGTCTTGACAAGGAAGTCTGACCATCTTGTAGGTGGGCGGCCACGTGATCTTTTGACATCCCGTGGGATACAGTTGGTAATGGCTCTAGTCCAGCAGTTGTCTCCAAATCGCATTACATGTCCAGCCCATCTGATTTTCGATGCTTTGGCAAACGAGATAGTGTCCCTGTGTTTCAATATAAAAGTAATTAATAAAACAAGCACACACAGAGACACACACACACACACAAACCCCAGCTTCAGTAGATATGCACGTAGCTTAGACTAGATTTCTAAACTAACGCAGGCTCTTTAGACAGCAGCCATCCAGCAGCAATGTGCAGAAAGTTGAACAGCTTCACAACTTGTTGCGTCCCCAGAGCCACCACTGAACCAGCAGGTAGAAACCAAGGATACAGCAAGACCTTCTTCTGGTGCTTTCCCCAACATGCTGCTGTCTCTCTGCACAGGAAAAGAGCCAGGGAGGAATCCGAAGTCTGAGCTGAGGGCTCCCCACGGCGGCAGCACCCCCAGTCTGGAATCAGACCCAGCTAACCTGAGCTAAACTCTGAATCAGACCCAGCTAACCTGAGCTAAACTCTCGAGCACCAACCCCCATTCTGAGTGGTTGAGTTCCGGGTCGCTGCAAAGGCAGATTCAAACTTGGGGAAACATCTGTCCAAACAGAAAGCGAGCATGTTCCTAGGGATGACGTCATGGAAAGCACAGGATGACGTCATGGAAAGTACAGGCTGACGTCATGGAAAGCAAGGGAGAACAGGAAACAGTTTCCCATAATCCCACACTCGGGGTCAGTCAGCTAAAGCTACTTGCTCAGAGTTATCTGTTGTTCTCCGTCAGTCAGGGCTTCCTGAATATTTGGTTCCGCAGCAAAACTTGTGATTTCATAAAATATACCACATGCAGGGCGGAGTGATAGTCCAGCGGGTAGGGCGTTTGCCTTGCACGGGCCGGCCTGTGCCGGCCCGGGTTCGATCCCCAGCATCCCATATGGTCCCCAAGCACCACCAGGAGTGATTCCTGAGTGCAGAGCCAGGAGAAACCCCTGAGCATTGCCGGGTCGAACCAAAAAGGAAAAAAAATATAAAATAAAATATACCACATGTTTTAATACATGTCGACTTTTACAGATAATAAAAATACATGCACACGACTATTTACATGCTTAATGCCTATTTAAATGCATAATATAGACTATAAATGTAATCAGCATATGTGTAGAATATAAAATTTACTGAGTATATTATATGCATTCCATTTCAATCCTCTGAGGATTGTGTGTCTGTCTTGCATGTGGCTGACCTTGGTTCAATCCCTGGATCCCAGATGGTCCCCCAGACCCCACCAGGAATAATCCATGAGTGTAGCCAGGAGTAAAGCTAACCGCTCCTGAGCACTGCCTGATGGGGCTCCTGAACCAAAACATAAAAGCAAACGAATGTTTTCTGAAGAGATAGTTCAAGGGGGTGAGCACAGCCCCTGAGGCTGACCCCAAGGCCACAGGCCTCCGCCCGACTCAGCCCTCTGAGCATCCCGGGAAGTGACCACTATGCCAGCAGGGCACTGCATGTTTTACAGCCATTGTATGTCAGTTGGCAGAGCCCTTCTCGCTTAACTGTGAATCAGAGGCTTTTGGCACATCCTCTGCTTTTTTCGGGGACTGGATATGTGGGTCCACGGCAGAGCACTTGACTTGCATGTTCGAGGCCCTGGTTTCGACTCCTGGAACCACGTGGTCCCTGGAGCACTGAGCCAGGAGCACCCCCTCAGCATTGTAGCCATCCCCCAAAAAACAAAGTTCTCTTTCTTCACAGACAGGAGTTTCGTATCAGTAGAATCTTGTCTGTAATTAAGCACCCCTATTTTTTGGACAAAGGCTACTATTTTGCTTGTGCTTTTCACCCCACCTTAGGTGCCCCAGGAACGCGCCCGTCCGCGGCTGTAACTGACACCACAGCCACAATGGTGGCTCGTGTGGGCTCGTGTGACTGTTGCTCACGTCCTCCAACGGGGCTGGAGGAGAGGCCGCCAGCTCACCCAAGTCCCGTTCTTGAATCTAAATGCTGGAGAACTCGTGCCAAGAACACCCCTTGGCTCTAGTGAGCCGACGCTCAGTGCTGGCCGGCTGCAAACAGGCTCGGTGTTGGCCACCGGCACACGTGGAGACGGGCTGGGTCGAGACCAGGCAGGCGCCCGAGTGGTGCTGCAGAGTTACCCCTGCACCCCGTGACTGCATTCACATGAGAAGCACCCCCAAAGGGCAGGGTCCCGCGGGATGTTCTCCGCATCTGGTGCTCATCCGAGCATCCACATTCACGCTCTCTCGGGCTCCCTGGGCACCATCTCAGCACCCCCACCCCTTCCAGAGCAGACCTAGGACTCTGGGGTTCCTAGAAAGCCGGGACGTGGCTCTAGGGATTTGTGTTCATCTGCCTCACTGCCCGTTCAGGGACTAGAGAAGCCCTCTGGGGCCCTTAAGAGAATGGAAGGGTTTGTAAAGAAACACATTAGGGGCCAGAGCAGTAGCACAGCAGGGTGGGCGTTTGCCTTGCAAGGGTCCGACCAGTTCAATCCCCAGCATTCCATAGAGACCCTCTACCTCCCAGGATGGCCAGGAGTAATTCCTGAGAGCAGAGCCAGGGGTTCTGAACAAACAAACAAACAAACAAACAGAAATGCGTCACCCTTGTAACCTGCTCTGTCCTGGCAATGGTGCAAGCAGGGGTGAGCCCCACCCCACCCCTAACCTGCAGCCCCCGAGTGGCAGCTACCCGGGATGGCTCAGCTTCGTCTGTGTTCCCAGTAGCCTCTGGCCCTCTGTACTTCCCTGTATCGACCCACTGTCCGCGGAATCACCTAGAGCCGGCTAGAGCAGGGACTCGACCCATAGGCCAGACTTTCCTCCCCTGTGCTGGAAGGGGAAACTGAGTCCCTGCCTGGGCATCTCCAGGTGTGGACCTGTACGGTGGTGCTCCCCTGCCCCGATCCAGAGGGAAGGTGCTCAGAGGTACCCACTCTGGCTTCCCACAACGCGTTTAACGGCCGGCGGGTGGAATTTCAGGCCCGCTCAAGCGCCTAGTGTGACGGCTGGGAATTTTGGGAGCTGTCTCACAGATGTTAGCTGTACATCTCCTGGCACTAGTAAAATAAACCTCAATCAAACGGGGGCGGGGTCTGACTCCCGGGCCACAGAGCCCTGAGCACAGGCTGTCAGTCACCAATACAGATGTTGCAAGTTGGGTCATTTGGTAGCTTAGTAACTGTAGAGGATCAGAGAACCGGCTGTGCTGTGTGCGGGTCAGAGCGACCTCTTTTCATTTCTAGATTTCCGCTCATAACTTCAGTGTTTTCATTAGCTGAGCAGTGATTTCGCTTCTTGCAGTTTGTTTCTAAAGAAGAGTCTGACCAGCCTGTTGTTTGAAGAGTCCCTACCTGCATGTCCGAATGAGAGCCTGTGAGAGGCTCTAATCCATTTCGATATATAAGTTCATTTGTTTTTAAAGTACCCTGGTGCTGGAGTGATAGTACAAAGGGTAGGCACTGGCCAGCTAACAGCTGACCGCTGGAACTCCATATGGTCCCCTGAGCCTGCCAAAAGCAGTTCTGAGCATAGCTGGGTGTGGCCGCAAAATAAAAGCAGAAAGACCTCTGTAATCTTATTTCAGAATCTTGCTTTTGAAATACTGAAAGGCACATTTTAGAATTTTTATTAAAAATTGTTTCTGCTATTCTTTCTGAGTCACATCCAGCAGTGCTCAGGCCTTACTCCCAGCTCTTTGCTCAGGGCTGACTCTGGCTCTGTGCTCAGGGATCACTCCCCGGCTCTGTGCTCAGGGCTCACTCCTGGCTCTGTGCTCAGGGATCACACCTGACTCTGTGCTTAGGGCTCACTCCTGGCTCTGTGCTCAGGGCTGACTCCTGGCTCTGTGCTTAGGGCTGACTCCCCGGCTCTGTGCTCAGGGCTGACTCCCCGGCTCTGGGCTCAGGGCTGACTCCTGGCTCTGTGCTCAGGGCTGACTCCTGGCTCTGTGCTCAGGGCTGACTCCTGGCTCTGGGCTCAGGGCTGACTCCTGGCTCTGTGCTCAGGGCTGACTCCTGGCTCTGTGCTCAGGGCTGACTCCTGGCTTTGTGCTCAGGGCTGACTCCCGGCTCTGTGCTCAGGACTCACTCCTGGCTCTGTGCTCAGGATCACTCCCGCTCTGTGCTCAGGGCTGACTCCTGGCTCTGTGCTCAGGGCTGACTCTGGCTCTGTGCTCAGGGTTCACTCCCGGCTCTGGGCTCCAGGGCTGACTCCTGGCTCTGTGCTCAGGGCTGACTCTGGCTCTGTGCTCAGGGCTCACTCCCGGCTCTGTGCTCAGGGCTGACTCCTGGCTCTGTTCTCAGGGCTCACTCCTGGCTGTGCTCAGGGCTCACTCCTGGTGGTGCTCAGGGCTCACTCCTGGCTGTGCTCAGGGCTCACTCCTGGTGGTGCTTGGGGAACATATGTGGTGCCAGGGATTGAGCCAGGATCAAACACATACCAAGCCAGCACTTTATCCCCTGTACTATCTCTGTGGCCCTAGGTTAAAATCTTTTCATTTGTCTTTGTGTATGTATATATATGTACATAGGAACGCACCAGGCAGTGCTCAGGATGCCTCAGCTCTGTGCCCCAGGGATCTTTCCTGTAGTGCTAGAGAACCTCAAATCTGACGTCCTGTGTGCAAAGCTGTGCTCAGCAATGTGACATCTCTCTGTTCCCAAAAGTACGTGTTTGAAACCAGAACTCCGACCTGGCCCACGTCTGCCTTTCTGCTGGATTGTGAAGGAGAAATAGCTCCTGGGGGCTGGGCTGGGGTCCTGGGATTTGCTAGTGCCCAACCGGTCATTTGGGGGACCCCTGGCCTGTCTAGCCATATCACACTCTTGCTAGAATGGAACAAGTATGAGTTGTCGTTATTAGATGTCCTTCCTGCAGAGAAAACGGCTTCTGAGGCTGGTTGAACAAATTTGGGGTGGGGATAAGGTACTTTCACAGCTGCCTGGCCCAGTTCAAGGCAACAGTGTTGGTCTCTGCCTCTCTGATCTGAGAAGGGAATTGGACCGGGAGCCCCAGTAATTTTGCTCCCTCGAACCCATTTGACTTGCAAACAGCAAACCTAGACAAAGCTGGGCTTAAGGAAATAACCTAGTGGTGTGCCGCGTGTTACAACGAAAAGGAAATCGATTCTTGATGAAAATTTTAATATAGGCATTCTCCAGTTACATAGGTAATACAGAATCTAGGCTCCCTAACGAACATTCCGGAAAACAAGCTCTCTGACCCCTACAACGCACACACACGTGTTGCGGCACACACACACACACACACACACACACACACACACACACACACTGCACATGGCTTTTTATCTTCCATGCTTCTCTATAGAATACTTTCCACATTGGCGTCTATGCTCCCGCCCTGTCGAAGCTTCAGATCTCATCTCCTGTTTCCTACTTTCCTCCTTCAGCCACTCTGTGTCGCACCCGGTCTGGAGAACGTGACTCCAGCTGCTCACGACAGCGCCCCTGCTTTCCTCTAATTTCAGTATTTTTCCCCAAACACAAAAAACCGCCATCTCTCTCTCTCTGTCTCTCTCTGTCTCTCCGTCTCTCTCTCTCTCCTCTCTCTCTCTCATTGAATCATAGTGAGATACATAGTTACAAGGTTGTTCATCATTGGGTTTCAGTCATACAATGTTTCATCACCTGTTCCTTCTCCAGTGCACATTTCCCACCATCAATGCTCCGGTTTAATTCCACTACCACCCCAGCCTGCCTCTTTGGCAGTCTCTCTCTCTCTCTCTCTCTCTCTCTCTCTCTCTCTCTCTCTCTCTCTCTCTCTCTCCCTCCCTCCCTCCCTTCCCTTTAGGCACTCACTTGTATTACTCATCTTCCCATTGATCATCGATTTGCTCGAGCTGGCACCAATAACATATCCTTATGTCCTGTCTCATGCCAGTAGAGTCCAAGGGCACCTGCTTGCTCCAGGAACATAAAGAGCCTCAAACCATTCCATCAGGTCATGGGAATGAGATCTATAATTGTTACTGGTATTGGCATATCAAATACGACACGGGTAGCTTGCCAGGCTCTGCCGTGCAGGGTGGCATACTGTTGTAGTCACCTCTAAATCCAGCATTTATTGATGAACTGCACGGCCACAAGTGGCCACATGAGCCATTCTGTGATCAGCTCTTCTGCTGGGTGGAGTTCTGACGAGAGGGGAGTCCGGATGTGGAAAATGGCGGCCCTCATGGAGTGGAGGCTCTGCTGGGGTGGCGGGCCAGGGCTAGAACCTGCCATCTCTCCTGGGCGCCTCGTGAGCGGCTGGGCACAGGGAGAGCCAGTAGCAGCTCTGCCCGGTGGCTTGCAATACGGTACTGAAAGGTTATCATGTACGCCATTTCACCTACCTGCAACAGTCAGCTCTTGACCCGAGAGTGATCGTTTCTAGCTATTATTGTCATACTGGTCCTGTCTCTCTCCTAACCACCCTGCACCCCCGTGCTCTCGGCCGGCACCCTCTCTTTAGCCCCCACTCACCCTCACTCCCTCCTCCCCTCTGCCCCAGTGGGTGACACCCCACTCTGTTTCTGTGTCTGCTGCCTTGTTTGAGCTCGAGCGTCTGTCCACGCTGTGTCCTCCCTTGCACATGCAGATGCGGCCTCCCAGCCCGCTTCCCTCTCCCTCTCACTGCAGAAGACAGAACTGCTGGGATCGGAGAGACAGCACAGGGACTAAGGCACTTTCTGCCATGTGTCCTACCCGGTCTGTCCCCAGCACCACATATGGTTGGTCCCCTGGGCACCTCCAGGAGTGATTCCCTAATTACTAAAGCTAGAGCATTTCCTGAGTACTGCCCCTCACAAAACCAAACCAAACAGGCAAGCTCACACCTTTTTCACAGCTGAGTAGTACTCCATTGTGCTTCTATACTGCCTTGTCTTTATCCACTCACCCCTCATGGAAATATCACCCCTTTGGGATAGCAGGAAAGCAGGAGCTTGCTGATGGGGCACACTCTGAGGGTCTCCATTCCCTTTGCTCCCTCTGTGACCCCCCAGCTCTGTGTCTCTGCTCTCTCGTCGAAGCACTGTGTGGCCGGGTCTTGGCTCATGCTCCCCCAGGTGCCCTACTCATGCATGCAGCTGCCAATACAGGTCTGCCCAAGGCCGAGTGTGTGAGCTTGCCCCCGACGCAGCTCAGGAAGGCGAGGGCAGAGAGAAGCAGGTCAGGCCGAGCAGCCCCTACCCCAGCCTCCGTCCCTGGGGCCCTCCAGGGTCTTCTTGCTTTGCAGCCCTGGAATGGATTCCCAGCCAGCTTTCTGCCCTGCTCCTATTCCCGCAGAAACCAAATCAAACTTGAGCACGGAGGCTTTGCTGTTGCTTTTGTTTTCTTAACTGGAGAAGGTATTTCACCTCCCAGTCCAGCCCTGCCTTGAGCTCAAAGCCAAGACTTAACCTGTGGTTGCAAGTACAGGGAGGGAAGGATTCAGCAGGGAAATGCTAGACTGTTTGGGGGGGTCCCACTAAGGCTTGGGGGCCCCTCCCTGGGATTCTCAGCTCACTGGGCTGGTGGCTCAAGGCCGGGCCCCCGAGGATGTGGTCCTGCAGGGCCAGGGGTTGGCTGTGTCACCCTGGCAGTGCTCAGGAGCCCGTAAGGGCTGCGCCCGGCAATGTTCAAGTCACCATGTAGTGCCAGGGATGGAACCAAGGTTGGCTCCATGTCTGTGCCCTAACCGCGGTACTCGCTCTCCTGTCCAAGGCCCATCTGCTTGATCACTTGATCACTTGACATCCCGTTATTCATCGATTTCCTCGAGCGGGCGCCAGTAACATTTCCATTTGACCCTATCACGTGCCAGTGTAGCCCAATGGCAACCAGGGTTGGCTCCATGTCTGTGCCCTAACCGTGATACTCGCTCTCCTGTCCAAGGCCCGTCTGCTGATCTTATTCTTTCAGGGTTTTTAGGTCACCCCCAGGGGTGCTCAGGGGCCTTTCCTGGCTCTGTGCTCTGGGGTGACTCCCCTGGCCGTGTTCAGGAACTCTGTGAAGTGCTGGGGATCAAACAGTGTCTGCTCCGTTCAAGGCCTGCCTCTGGGCTATTACCTGCCCAAAGCGCCTCCCTGCAAGCTGCCCACCCTGTGTCCCTTGTGTGAGGTCCCTGGGGGAGGCGGGGAGCAACATAAGCTCAGAACAGCGCTTTGCTTTTGCTCCACATTCAGCCTCTCGTCCCACCCGCCTCAAAGGCTGGCTCCGTGGAGGGCCGCTCTCAGACAGTGCTGACTTTCTAGGCTAGCAAATACAAGCTAGGAATGAGCAGAACCCGACGGGTGGTTTCCTCTGCTCACTTCCGGTGAGGCCTGTTTTTTAAGACTCACCCAAGCAAGGGATTGAAGGAAGAACATTCTGGAAGTTGGTCCATGGAGGTTATTTCTGGGAACCTCACCCATGTCCCAAGAAGTCTATGGTTCAAAGGGCTTGTGCCTGGCGGAGGGCTGCCCCCTGCGTGAGCAGAGAGGGGGTTAGAATGGGTGGAGCACAGAGCGAAGCCGCC
Organism: Cryptotis parvus; assembly: GCA_021461705.1. Classification (NCBI taxonomy): domain Eukaryota; kingdom Metazoa; phylum Chordata; class Mammalia; order Eulipotyphla; family Soricidae; genus Cryptotis; species Cryptotis parvus. The sequence continues at coordinate 190,678 of JAJIBD010001779.1, read as the reverse complement.
TTCCCGGCCCAGCACCGTCTCCAGCTAGAAATTTAGATGCGGGAAGGGCCTTCCAGGGAAGAAACTGCCCATCTGGGAAGACACAACCTTTCAAACATTATTTGTCCATCTTGCCTGTAGTTTTCTATTCAAATTATTTCTAATTCTAGAGATGAGGAAGCATTTCTCTCTAGCCAAAACAGCCGTCTGGGTGAATACAAATGAGTTTAGAAAATGCTTGGCATACCAGGAGGTGAACTCAGGGCAGGGGCTGTGTGGGAAGGAGGTCCTGCTCTGTTCTCTCAGACCTGGAGGACGAGGTCGTGCCAGGTGGCCACTGACTCCGTAGCCCTTATTGCCTGTGGTGGAGAGGAGGGGGTGGGTGAGAAGGATGAAGGAAGTTACTTCCAGAACATTCTGCAACATCTAGAAGCTTCTGTGGCCTCCAACAAGCTGGTCATTTCACTAAGCAAAATCAGTTTGCCAGGAGCTAGAGAGACTGTACATGGATTTGTCTTGCATGTGGCGTTTGTCTTGCATGTGGCCGACCCCACCTGAATTCTGGCTCTGCGTGTGACCCTCCTGGGCACCATCAAGAGTTTCTCCTGAGCACAAAGCCAGGAGTCACCTCTGAGCACCACCGGAGCCCAGCCCTCCCTAGAGAAAAGAGATTCACAACTATTTCTGCAGCCCAAGTGAATCCCACCTCCAGGACAGGGAGGGGGAGGCCCCGCCTTGGAGTGTGGCCCACATTCCTCAGAACGGGTCAGTGGGGAAGGACCCGCCCAGTTCCTTTGCTCTGCCCTGCCGGGGAGGCCAGGCTGGAAGAAAGAGCAGATCGGGCGAAGAGCAGCGGTTAGAAGGAGGCTTAGATGACTTCTTCCTGAGAAGGGGATGGAATGTTCCAGAAAGAGGAGCTGCCTAGCATGCTGACCTTCCTCACACACGGCTGGGAATTCCGGGATCCAGTTTGCAGGCTCCTGTCCTGCTCGGGGGGGTGACCCTGGGCAGCCGCCTCTCCCTCTCTGGTCTCACTGAGCTTGGCTAGAAAGTCGGAAACTCGAGGTGACTACTGCTCTGGACACGTTCTGTGACGATCACGTGACGTCTGAGGGATCAGGTGCGTTCATCACCTGCTCACACGAACGTGGGGCTGACCCTTGCTTTTGCTTTTGGGTCACACCCAGCGATGCTCAGGAGTTACTCTAGCTGTGCACTCAGGAATTACTCCTGGTGGTGCTCAGGGGACCATATGGGACGCCAGGGATCGAACCGGGTTGGCCGCATGCAAGGTAGATGCGCTCCATGCTGTACTATCCCCCCCTTCATGCATTATTAATACGGTTAGTATTGCTGCTCATTCACCTTCAACTAGTAATTTTTATAAAGTCTGTAAAAATGGGGGTCGGGGCCAGGGAGTAAGCTAAGAAGATTTGCTTCAAGGGTGAGAGTAACCAGGAAAGCCAAACGCCAGGGCTTTGTCCAATGGGCAAACAACAAGAGTGTGTTTGGGGCCGGAGCGATAAGCGGGTAGGGCGTTTGCCTTGCACGGCCGGCCCATGCCGGCCCGGGTTCGATTCCCGGCATCCCATATGGTCCCCCCGAGCACCGCCAGGAGTAATTCCTGAGTTCAGAGCCAGGAGTAACCCCTGAGCATTGCCGGGTATGACCCAAAAGAAAAAAAGAAAAGAGTATGTCCAGTACCGGCAAACTGGTGGGCAAGCTGGTGTTTCCGGAAGTGGAAAATCCTAAGATGGCTCCGAGCAAGAATGAAGCGTATTTGGAACGATAAAATTAGACTTTACTTTCCCTGATTATGACCCCTGGGGTCTGCATAAGAGAGCGTCAAAATGGGCCGACATCCCAGGCATTGAGCCCACTCAGAGCATCCGAGGACCCCCTGGAAAGCCCCCAGCTCCGATGCTTGAAGCGGCGGATGGAGCAAGAAGCCCAGCAGGCTGCAGGACATCCTTGGCACGCAGGAGACCCGGGTTCCACTGATGACGCCACAAGGCGTCCTGAGCACCACTAGGAACAACCACCTCGCACAGAGTGGAATCACCCCTGAGCACTGCCAGGTGTGCCTGGAACAAATAAGAGATTTTTGAAAGCAGCAAAAGTAGATGATCGTTGCTGTTTCACTCTCACAGAAGACAAGAGGAGAAAACAGAGCAGTGGAGATAATGCTTTGGCTTCCTGTGAATTCCTCGACCCGGCACCATCCTTTTCCTGGCAGACGTGGGCACTGTTGTTTCACCTGCCGGCTCCCAAGACACGAAGCCGGCCTGCGTGACATGTCATTTGTCTTCAGCGCAGGTACAGTGAGACAGGAAGCGCACGTCACCCCCAGCGGGGAAGCCTCCTCCCACCAGTCCCCGAGTCACCGAGTGGCACAGCATGGCCGGAGCTGGTCCAGGTCGCTCCGCGAACGTGACAGCTGGGCTCCGAGCAAAGAGGCAAAGCGGCTGCATCTGGAGCTGGCTCCGCTTCTCCTGGGAACTTGGGTTCACGCATGGAAGGCAGGCAATAAAGTCCAATTATTCTGGACCGGGCTACGCAACAGCGGGAAATTATCTCAAGGAGGGGAGCTCTGAAGTTAAGTAGTTTTTAAAACAGCCATTCGTCACTCGGAATAACAAAAATCCAACACGCGGATCAATCTGGGAGGAACTGGCCATTAATCACCCAGGGTGGCGAGAGCTAGGCCATTTTTCATGAGTCCACAGGCATTCGGACAGGGTGGTCCAGGAGCGATCAGGGATCACGTCCGAGAGGAAGGAATCGCCCTCAGGACTGGCAGCGTGTGCTGCTCCTTGTCGATCAGGGAGGCCCAGCCGGCCCCAAGTGTTCACTTTCTCTGCGTATGTGGGGTGTGTGGTCCCTCAGGCCAGGAGGCTGAGACGCTCTGATGACAGAACCTGGCCCAAGCTACAGTGGGGAGGTGGGTCTGTGTTTCATGGGGATGCTCAGGGCCCATGACTGGCCTCTCTGAGCCCCAGCTGCTGGGCCTGCGCCACCCGCCCCACAGAGTGTGTCTGTGCTGAGATTTCTCGAGTGCTCCAGAGGATTTTCCGTGTGTGTTAACGGAGCTGTGTTATTCTGAGGGGCTGGTAAGACCCAAAGGAGAGACCAGTTCAAATGAATTTGGAATAAAAAATAAAATGAAATTAACTTGGAAGGCTAGAAAAATAGGATAGAGGATAAAGCACTTGCCTTGCACCTAGCCGACCCCAGCACCCCACAGCACCACCAGGAGTGATCCCTGAGCACAGAGCCAGAAGTAAGCCCTGAGCACTGCCTCAAAACCCACAAAGAAACACACGAAGCAATGAGTGAGATTCGAAGTGAGAGCAGCCTGGGGTGACTTTTCTCTCAATGGTGTTGCCCGTCAGCCTCGTGCCTGGGAAGTCCCGGCACGATTTTAGTGATGCCTTTATTTGGGGGCCACACCTGGTGCTGCTCAGGGGCTACTCCTGGCTCGGACCCAGAGTTCTCAATGAGCCGTCAGAGCTGGGTCTGGAATCCAGGCTCCCGACACAGTGGACACATGCTCAGCCCACTAAGCCATCTCTTCGGCCCCTGAAGTTTCTTTGAATGAACACACTTCCCAAAAAGGAAGTCATAAAGCTCCTCTGTTCTTGTTAACTCCACCTTGGTGAACACCCCCAACACCCCAACATGTCCTCCTCAACTTCTGAGATCTCTGTGAATTTCCTGGGCCCAGCTTGGCCAGGAGGACCAGGCTGAGTGGTTTGAACACACTTGATGGAAGAGTTGGCTCCTGAGTCAGTGTTCGTTGCTGAGGGTTGCAGAGACCATTCCAGGGCACCAATTAAGACCGTGTACCTCTCTGAGGCTTAGCTTCATCTCATTACATGAGAAGATCCGGCCCTCAGCTTGTTTTTATAAATAAAGTTTTATTGACACGCAGTGCTTCTGTATCATCATGGCAGCCATCATGCTCCCATGGCGGAGTTGACGGGTGCCACCAAGACATATGAGCAGCAAAGTCTAGAGTAGTTCCATTCTGGTTCACTCCAGGAAAACTGTGCTGCCCCGGCGCTAGGTGGCCCCAGATGTGTTCCTTCCAATCCCAAAATCTGATTCTTGAAGAAGGAAAGAATATGGGTTCTTGGGGTGCATTGCAGGAGTGTGTGTGCTGAGATGCGGAACAGTCAGGGTGAAGCAATGTACCTTCCCTGGGCACTGCCTCCCTGGAGCCCAGCAGCTGAGCCGGTAGAGGGGCCCCACACCGTGCCTCGGAGCCACAGTAGCCTCAGTCCCGGGGCCAGTAGGGAAACCGGTGCTGCTCGTGGCGCCAGCACACTCCCACCTCTTCCCGCCCAGCTGCAGGACCCAGGTCACTGCTCTGCAGCACAGTGGTGTCCCCCTGGAGTCCTCGTGCTGCCCAGAGCCCCGGCCCTCTGTCAGCCTGGCCCTCCCTAGCCTGCCGTCCCCACTCTGGCTCACTATTCAGTGCTCGCTGCCATCTAATGGTCTGTCTCCGCTTCCCCCAGCTCAGACCCCTCCCGCTGCTCTCCCGCACCAGTGCCTTGGCTTGGGGGCTTCTCCATTCTCCGAAGCCCCCAGAAGGCCCCCCCCGCCCCAACTGTGTGCGACTCACAGCTCCAGAACTTCCTCTTCCTCGGGACATTAGCTTTCACCTCGTCATCCCTCAAGACACAAGGGCGTTCTCCTCCTCCGTGAAGCCCACCAGGCTCCTGCCCCAGCTCCGGGGCCTGTGCTCGATGTCCCCGCGCCACCCCCCACACATATGTTCTCCCTGCTGGGTCCTGTCTCAGGTTCTTGAGGTCACAGAATTGGGCCAGGACCAGGGAGTCTGTGCAGTATTGGTCATTGGTTACGGATTTGGCCAGCCCAGATGAGGAGGGCCTTGGTGTGGTTCTTCGTGGGGCATCACTGGCCGCTGAGCCCCTGGACGTGAGAGAAAGCCCCGACACTCTCAGACAGAGCTTGAGCAAGAGAGGCCCCGGGGTGGGGGTGGGGCTGAGCTGTCCGGGGACCCCTTCCCGCTGGATCTGCCGTCTGTAACTGACGTATTTACTGCACCCCAAGGCTTGGGTGTCTTCCCGGCACCGGTCTAGGGTCACCGTCCCAGGCCTCTGCTTCCTGCTGTGGGGAAGGGGTCGTATATCATCACCACGTCCTCCAGCGGTGCTCAGGCCAACGGCAACCTGCCTTCTGAGTTCCGTGGGCCCGGGGAAGCGGGTCCTGCCCCCGCAGCCGTGCCAGTGCGGGAAGCACGGCCCACGCCCTCTCCCAGCCGCGAGCTCCGTGGGCCTCCCAGAGTCGGTGAGCGGGTTCAGTGTGCCCGGTCACAAGGGAGGTGCGTGCCTGGGTTCCACGTGCCCACTTTCATGGGAAGTGGGACCTGGAATTGGGGAAAGGGAGTGTAGGCTGACCGAGCGTTGTTAGGGGCCAGCTGGAAAGAGTGGACAGAATCGTCAGTGTAAGGGAGAATTGGCTTTCAGTGTTTCAGACACAGCGGGGCCAGCCCGGCTCAGTGGTTAGAGCCCCATCTCGTCAGCAGCAGGTTGAGAGTTCGAGTCCCAGTGCCACCCCCATGTGGGCCCAGCAGGATCCCGGCAGCTCTGCTGTTTGTGATGGCTGGCACTGAGAGACATTTGTGGCTGCACCACAACCCAGTACATGTGAGCACCGCAACTGGAAGGCTATGTGAGCACCACGAGCAGGAGAGCACTGGGCCAGGGAGTCTCATGAACTCACAGTCGCGAAAAGAGCATCACAGAAGGGAGGAAGGACAGAGGAGAGGAACGATCACACACACGCACACATACACACGTGCCTCTGCATATATACACGCACGCACATACACACATGTACACACACAAGCATAGAGTGTATGCTTTTTTTCTTTTTTTTTTTTTTTATGCTTTTTTTGGGTCACACCCGCAATGCTCAGGGGTTTCTCCTGGCTCTGCACTCATGAATTACTCCTGGCAGTGCTCGGGGGACCGTATGGGATGCCGGGATCGAACCCGGCCGCCACAGCCAGCCGCGCAAGGCAAACACCCTACCCATTGGGCTATCACTCCGGCCCCTTTCTTCCTTCCTTCATTCTTCTCTTCCTCCCTCCTCTCTCTCTTTCCTTCTTTCCCTCCCTCCCTTTTCCCTCTCCCCTTCCTTCCTTCCTTCTTTCTTTCCTCTCTTCCTCCCTCCCTCTTTCCTTCTTTCCTACCATTGTTCCTTCCCTTACTTCCTCTCTCCCCTCCCTCTCCCTCTCTCTTTCCTACCTTTCTTCCTTTCTCCACTTCTTTGTGGGGAGACCATATCTGGCAGTGCTCAGGGCTTCCCTGGCTCTGTGGTGGCGTTGACCAGGATGGGCAGCTTGCAAGGCCACTATCTCCAGCTGGCCATGGTATTTTGAGCTAACACACTGCAAATACGTTCCAATCCCAGTAAGTCACAACTCTCTAAGGAAGCTCTCCCTTCAGCTCTTTATTCACCCTGGTCCGGGCCAATAAACCAGTGGCATGTTAAAGAAATAAATAAAATAAGGCATGGGATAATTTCCCCCTCGAGAACTTGAAAAGGGATGTGGGGCAGGTATTCTGCCACTAATGGAAAATTCTAAAGCCGAAGGGCATGGTCTCAGCCCCCAACCTCATGCGTAACCCGGCTGGCCTCTGCCTGGTTTCAAATTGGGACGTTATGATGATGCTGACGTCTCCCCAGACAAGGAGAGTCAGGAACTGGGATAGTCACGGCATTCCGGATACAGATCCCCGGATACAGCTATGTGGTCCCCCAGCACCCGTGTGAGGTGGGGCAGCCCAGCCTGGGCTCCGCCCCAGGGCCCAATAACTCTCCTCTCTCCACACCAGCTCCCGGCCCCAGCTGAGACCTCCCGGCATGGCCCTTCACACATATGCGCCCTCACTCACCGGCAAATCTTCCCACCTGCCCAGCAGATTCCTTTCCAGCGTTCACTAGGAATGAGGCGGACTTCTGAGCCCAGCCCTGGGTACACCAAGCAGGAGAGGCCGCCACGGCTCTGGTTACAACAGGGTCTGTCTGTGGCTGCATTTCTGTGCTACGCAGATTGGAGCAGGCCCTACCTCTGTCCCGTCAGCCAGGCCAGGTGCCCCTGACAACAGCTTCCTCTTTTTAGCCACGGTTGTCCACGTGGACCCAGAGGGGCTGTGGAGGTGCCCCAGCTTCTCTGGGACAATCTGCTTGCTGCCGTGTTCTTGGGCCAGCTCAGTCACTGCCACGAGCCGTGGGATATTCTGGTGTGTTAGGCGGCCACAACTCACAGACACCAGGAGTCAGACAGAGACGTAGAGATCTATTAGCATAGAAAGGAGCTCAGCACTGAGGTCCACAAGGCCTGGAGCCCTGACTGAAGCCTCTGCTGCTTACACTCTCCTCCAGCTTATCTAAGTCTAGCTTATCTAAGTCTAGCTTATCTAAGAGCAGAAGTACAGAAGCAAATCAAGCTGTTAATCGCCCCACAGGTCACCTTGCCCCGGTTTCTGGTAACATCCCATTATCTGTGTGTCTGAGGGTTTATGCTTATGCTCTTGGGGTCTGGCACGCTTTTCTTACAGGTTGTCAACGCAGTGACCCTGAGGCACAAAATGGAGTTTAGTGCTTCAAGAGGGAGTCACAGTGGCCTGATATTTCGGGTGGTTTAAGATAAAGTTGATGGAAAAATAGAAATTAAAAAGGTAGGGGAAAAAAAGAAACTGATAGTTAAAAACAGCGCTCTTCCCTTGTCAGACGTTCTGTGGCCAGAATCCAGTGCAAGAGTCTTTGATATTCAGCACCTCCCCCCCACCCCATCAAAAAATTAGCTCTTTTTTGCGTCTTTTCTGAAATGACAGCTTTTCAAGAAAAGCTAGCGTCCCCCCAAGCCACTGCCATCCGAGCAGCCGCTCCAAACAACTTGTAAATTGAAGTGAGCGGCTGCTCTGGTTTCGGAGCCTGGGATGGCCGCTCTGCAGAGCCTTGGGTTCAAGCTGTGGGGGGGTAAGCTGGCTCTCCCAGTCCATTGGGTGAAGTCTGATCACGATCACGATCACGATCTTCCCGTTGATCATCTATTTCCTAGAGCGGGCACCAGTAATATCTCCATATGTCCTGTAGCATGCCAGTAGAGCCAGGGGCATCGGCTTGCTACAGGAACATAAAGAGCCTCAAACCATTATATTAGGT